>KZ507063.1:0-29392 GCA_002844005.1 Limosa lapponica baueri | reverse complement strand
TAGTGGCAAAGATTTTAAATCCCTGGAATGACGGTAAAGTCATACAAAATCCTTATATTTGCTAAGCCCGAAAACACTGAGCAGCTCCTAGTGTCTGGAGTGACCTGTACGTCCATGCTCTGTCCACTTCTAGCCAGGAACATTACTTGAGAGACACAGGGATATGTCTGCTTTGGAGGTTACCTCTCTTAGCCAAGAGACTAGAAAATGCTCACAGAGCAGGAGATGCCATTGCAATGTGATGCGCGACCCCATGTGTAAACTAAACAACCCCATGACCATAACCGTGAGGTACCTTCACTAAGCTCCATCACACTTTTCTGCCCACTCCTGTTGCCCTTGACATAGAGAGAAAGGTCCTGGGAGGCTTTGAAGGGGATGGTGTGGGAGGGCTCCCTGTGACTTGGGAGCCCTGGGAAGGCTGAGCTGGGAAAAGTCCCCCCTGGGGGACCTGCAGCGGGTCTGTGTGCTGGCTGGTTACTCCAGCCAGAAGGCAGGGAGGGCCGATGGGAACCCACCTTGCTCCCCATCATGGCCCTTGTACACCCAATGGCTCCATGAGGAACCATGGCTTTCTTATCTCCAGGCTTCACTCTCCCTTACTCTGAGGATGCTCAGATCATCTTCTACAAAGTATGGGAAGAGAAAGGGGAGATGCTTTAAGCAGGCCTGTTTTTCTGCTCTTGTGGAGTTGAAAAAGACCATTTCACAGCATTAGCTCTGCATTTCTTTTCTAAAAGCAGGTTGTACTTTTGAAGAATAACTAATATTTAATTTCCATTAAAAACAAGCAAGTAATGGCTTTCGAATTTAGTTATCCTTGGAAAATATTATTGATATGTATATGTCTAATAGGTCATGCATCTGAGCCGGGAGGGAATGAACCTTTTCTTCTGTAATGTCTATTAATGAGTCTACGTGCAAAACTTCATCCAATGGTTTTTGGAACTATAAACCCTTCCTTTCTTGGCTTGGTTCTTCAGGCTCTGCTAACTCTTTTTTTTTTTTTTTTCGCTGCTGTCTCACCCTGGACTAATTCACATGTGAACGTGAGGGGGAAGAGTACCTTCACCACCCCTTCAATGCTGAATTGAAGCAGTCTGGAGGTCCAAGAGGCCAGGCATTTCTACCTACAAAAGCAGCTGATGTATTAGCGTGGAGGGCAACACAGTCCTATAACACCACCGGTATTCAAGAACTCCAAGCTGCTTGGTGTGGCCGTGCCTTTTCTGCTTGTGGGTCTCCTCGCCTGCTAGCACCACTTTTGTAACCTCGGGCACCCTCGAGACCCAACCCCCTCGCTTTTAATTCACCGGGGAACTTGTGACATAACAAGATTAAGGCACTGCCCACTCTGGCTTTTTCTGTGATGGGGGGTGTTTTAAACAAGATTCGTGCTACGAAGTTGAAAGAGTAGAGGAAGAAAATCCGGCATGACTTTGGGGTAGTGCAAACAAGTCATAGGAAACTCACTCTAGAGATATCTCCAGAGACTAGTCAAGACAAAAGTTACAGCACAAGCATTTGGAAGGGGGCCACTGCAAACAATTTGTCCTCATTCCAGTTGAGCAACTGTAAGCAGGGACATTTTCAACACAGGCCATTTAGGGACAGAAGGAAAGATTGGATGGCACTAAAAGAAACTACACAAATACATGGTGATAGGATGACTCGGCCACCCGCCACACATACTCTGCTGCTTCATTGTTCTTTCTCCTATCATCCCGACATCTGAAAAGGTCCCACCCCGGCACAGCGGCACAGCACAGCGGAGACCGGCATAAATTAACTCCAGGTGACAAAATCACCTTCCTCAGCTGGCCTCTGTTTGGCGGGGAGGGAGGGCAGGGGTTGTATGTGTGGCAGGAGCTGAGGACAGCAGGGTACAAAAGCATTTTGCTTTTTAAAGTGAGCAATATAGCAAACACAGGGAGAAAAGATGCTTTGCTCTGCTGTGGCATATTTTGGTCTGTGAGTCTTGGGTTTAAAGGGCTGCAGTCATCCTGCTTTTTGAGGAAATGCTTGGATATAGTTATTCCGATTTCTTTAATCCTTCTCTTCCCCCTAACTCACAAGCTATTCTTGCTCTGCTATTTTCCCCAGCATGCCAAAGGCACCATACCTTTCTGTGGAAAGTTTCTGCCACTCTTTCTGATTTTGTATTCATGCTGCATGAATAAGAACAAGACCTCCCCCCAGCACCTTGGCATGGATGGGAGGATGGTGCATGATAGAAATATTATGTAAGCAAGGTCTGAATGTCTGCAGCCCCAGCTCTAGACAGCCGTTGTCCACAGATATTTTAAAACTGTGCTTTTCCCTCCCCCCCCCACCCCCCGAGCACCACAACACAATACAGTTTCATTCAGTGAAGAGCTGGCATTCGGGGGCTGGATGGCTTAGCTGGCCCGTTTTGGGATGGGGTGCCTTTCATCTGTAGGTCACTGCTTTGAATTCTGCCCACATTGTTGGCAACCAGGAGCCCTTCCCTTCTGATGGCAGCGCAGCAGCATATGCAAAATTGCTAGGAAGTCTCCGCTCCTAGACACCATGTCTAGATCGTAAAAGCTACCGTAACAATTGAGTCTAAATGGCACCCTTCTTGGCAGCTGAAGCAGAGGCCAGGCAATAAAAGGGCTATGGAGAATCGTCTGCTGCCTAGCATCTATAAGCTAATAGTGAGGAACACTGGTGAGGGAGTGTGAGAAAGTATGCACAGCCTATGAAGGCTCTTTTGGGTGAAGAAAGAGGATTTCAGTCTCCTAGGCTGAAAGGCCAACACCTTTCAATAGCAGAAGAATCACTTACAAATGTGAGAACAAAACCATTGTTAGTCCTCGTGCCTTTAACAATGCTGCTTCCTGTTGGCATCTTCTGCTTACTAATAACACAGCCCCACGATTTGTATCTTCACAGTGCTGCACGAGCACTAACTAATTAATCCTTTCTCACCCCTCTGAGGCAAGTAGTTTTTTATTTTTAGTTGTCTGTAGTGTAGCTGTCTTCCTTAAAACTGTTGCAGATATCTTTGTAAAGGCTACATAATACTGACTACGCAGCGTATGCTAACCTTAGGATTTCTGCTTTTGAATCAGCTATTCCAGTTCAGGTAGGCTACACCCAGTTATATGTTTTGCTGAACTGAGGTTTTAATTAAAATAAATGAGAACTAATTCTTGGAAAAAAAAATTCAGAGCAGGGCAGGGTTTCAGTATAATGATATGAAACAAACAAACAGCCCATCCTTTCTGCCCCCCAAACAAATCAACTCCCCTTCACTGGAATAATCTCTGGCTGTCTGACCTTATTTATTCAGATGCTGACATGAATCATCATCTGAGCAAGTATTCCCTCCTACACCTGCAGTACTTGGGGTTATAGTTCTCCTTGGTTTTCAGAGGCAATAAGAGCTCAGTGTTACTTGGACCCGTCTCCATCTGGCAGGCCATGGAGTCCACAAAAGCACAGAGGTCTTTCTGTAAAAATGGAGTCAGCCCAGATTGCTTTCTCTTTACACAACATCTCAAGAGGACTCTGGACTTGTCTCTTTTGCAGTTATAGTCAAGTGTGCAGTCTCTATCCCTCCTATCTACTTTTTGTGTGATGACCTCTTCTTGGGGTAAAGAACTGCGTGGGTGAGTTTGGGGGAGGGGTTGTTCTTCTCGGGAAAGCCAAATTGCAGGATGCAGCACATCTTGAGCTTGGCAGCCTTTCTCACTTCCCCAAGAGGCAGCTGAAGGGCCCAAGCAGGGGTAAGACGTTATCAGCTCAATTCTAGCATGCCAGAGCATATCCTTACACACAGATAGTGACACACTGTGTGCACCACAGTTGACCTTCATGGACCGAAGGAGATCCTTTGGTGGTGGCTAAGGGAATATCTCATGTCATCGGTACGCTGTTACAAGGCTGAGTCCTTAACAAATGAGTAGCTTTGCAGCATTAGCCATAAAGCGTGTACAAAAGTGAAGGCAGAAGTTAAACATTATGTTATCTGTCAGTCATTCATTGTTTGGAGGGAATATCCCATGAGCATGGCTGAGCATTGGTGTTGTAAAGTTCTATACATTGCAGTTGGAATGGGGTCATTTGTCACCATCTGGGATTATACCACTAGCAATATATGAGTGTATTCAGAGTATTATGCAGCTCCAGGTTTCAGCCATATGGAAAAAGTGTAATAAAGTGAGAAATTCAATCCTTTAATAGAATCCAGAGCACCCTCCAGAATGTTTTCCTTAGTTTTATTTCTTTGCAATGCAGGCTTAATAACCACTGATGTAGCATTTAAATGGGAAGAGATGCGACATCTAGATAAGCTGAGAGATCTGCTGATACCAACTGCCTCCTGATAGGAAAATCCCTTGCTCTTTCAGTGGAAAAACCCACCAGGCTGACTAGAGCCAGAGGAAGGGTATGGCACAGCTGTGGCATGCATTAACCTCTTTTGACTTTTGTCTCTGTAGACACCCAGAAGGGCTCCCTTATCCCGAAAGAAATATTCTCAAGTAATTTTGACTCTGGAAATTGTCTTTGCACTCACGTCTTTCATGCATTGCTCATGCAAAATGCTAAAAGCTTAAAAGAATGGCGAATTGCAACAGGATGTTGATGGTGCACAAGAAAACAGGAGTCCTTGTCTCCTTCCCTACCCTCTCTCTACCCCTCTTTATAGACTACATTTGTGGTAGAGTAGCCATGTTGATATGACCTCGCTGCTTGTAGGAGGCTAGGATGGTCTGCGCAAATCCATCAGCAACTGTAAGACACCAAAATGTTTACACTGATGAGTTCAGAATTCAAAATTGCTTTTCTGTAATCTTGCCTGGTAGTGCCAGGCAAGCTTCCCTAATGTTGGATAGAGTATATGAAACTGGATGCTATGTTGTTAATGATTTGGAGTTGTGGTGGAACTGGGAGGAGTTCCTGTAAGAAATTAGCTCCATTGATTTAGAAGCAATGATATCTGGATTAGACTCTGCTGCTGGCTGAGCATCGACAGGAATGACTGAAGGAATTTGATGTAATTCTGAGCTTCACGTCTCCAAAATAGGCTGTTCCTGAGATGTACCTGGCATGGCATTGTAATCTAATGCCAGAGAAATGCAAATGTTCCCTGAACAAAATGTTAGGGTTTTCTGAGGCCAGGAGCAAATAATATATGTTGCTGTCTGGGAAAGGTACAAATAGCTACAGCTCAGTGCAAAAAACTACATTATGGCTATATCTGGCTTAAGTGCTACATAGTTCTGTGGGCTGTTAACAGATGTTGCCAGAGCAACTTGTTATGACAAGCTGTGTTGTATTTCTGAACCCAGTAAGGTTACTGGCACCACCTCCTCCATCTCCCAGTGAATGGGAGTTACCTTTGGTTGAGATAGGTTCACAGCCCATCCCAAACAAATACCCTTGAAGCCCCATATGAGGAACTCATGAGGCTCTGGGCTAAGTTCAGTGTGTGTGACCAATAGTCCTCTGATAGCCAAGTCTTCCGTGTTGCTGTACAGGTACACAGAGCTGGTCAGGGTATTTTAAGAGCTACATTTTTAGAGCTAGACCAGGGTAGGAGATGCCAGTGAGGAGAGGGTACAGATCATCAGAAAATGGGGAAAGAGGGCTGGAGAGTGGCAGAGAAGTTCTGCAAAACAGCCAGAAACTAAAGGAGTTGTGTGGCAGCCTCATGTCTACATCTATATTCTAAATTGGATAAAGGAAGGATTTGTACGCAGCCAAGTTGCAATTGGATTTAGTTGGGTAGATCCCTCTGTGTCTCATTTTTTGTAGAAAAGTTTAAACTCTTCTCAAGGAATCCCAGGAAAATTTTTTAGAAAACTGATTTATTATTTTTTTTTTTTAAATCAGTCTAGTTACAGCTTTCTTACCCAGGTTATCTTCTCACTTTATGAAAGCCCTGCAAGTTAACTCTTTGGGAGAGGGTATGGATGGTGTGTTACATGGTATCTTAGTGCATCAGGCTAGTAGAAGATGAACTTTTCACACAGTGAAACAGATAAATCAATGGCAGTGACATAGGGTGCAGGAAAGTCTGTGGAAAAAGCCAAACACCCTAGCATTTTGTAAGTCAGAGGAAAAAATCCCTATATTGTGTTGCCTAGTTACTTTTCTTTCCTACTGACGCAAAAGAGAAAACAATGCAGAAGATCACCTCAAGGAACATTCCCACTTCTTTGGCCCTTCCTGTTGAGTAGCCAGAAATGAGGAAAAATGAACAAAGTTTCCTTCCAGGGGACAGCAGTGGGAATGGGTGCAGCGCATGACAGCCACCATTGACCCATCTTTCTTGGTTTGTGTGAGTCGAAGGAAAGTGTAATTGTGATGTAGCCCTTCGTCATCTCTCAATTACTTGACAGAACAATAACACTAAAAAGATAAACGAAGTGATAAAATAAACAAATCCTCTAAAGCTTTTATAATCTAACTGATTCTTTTCTCCCAAGCACAGCCTGCCCGGTGGCAAGATGGGGAGTTGTAGTTTGTCAAAAACAACAGTCTACTGAGCCTGGAGAGGGAAATTCTTTGAGTGAGAGGCATTTCAATCACTTTATAAAACTGGACCCTTAGTCTCTCTCTGTATTTGATATGCTAAAAATAACTGCGTGAGATGGTCTGTGATCAGGAGCCGTGCTGATCATGGCTGGTCAAAGCCAGCAAGGAATGGCTTGGGCCGTTACTGCCAAGAGGATGGGCTGGTGTAGACCACAACTGACTTATTCCAAAAAGCGAATAACCCTCAGGGTCTGATCTACAAAAGTGCTGAAGTAAATGGGAGTTGTGGTTGCTCAACACTTCCACGGATCAGGCTGCTCTGTCCTCATTAGTCACGCTGCTGCTGAGTCTTATAAATCCTGCAATTTCTTTTCACGCAGATAAGTTATCCTGCAGGAGTATCCCAACACCTGGCCTCTGCTGATATTCTGCCACCTCCCAGCTGAGCTTCAGTCCTGGTCCTGGCTCAGAAACCACCCCAGCTGCTCTAAGAAAAGAGAAGTGTCTTAAAAGACAGCTTCTGCACTGGAGCAGGGGCAGAAGGCCCTCCACCTTGGCAAATCCCACAGTCCCTCACAGAGTGAAAGCCCCTGAAATACTTTCATGGCATTGGTATTCATTTTTGGTAGCCTAACATCTGCGGATGCCTAATTTTACTAATCCTGCCTGTGACTAGCTCAGGCAGGCTGGCTGATGCATTCGCAGAAAGATGGAGCTAACATGTGCAAGATCAGGAAAAAAGCCAAACCCTCAACAGGCCAATGAAGTCAAACGAGCAGGTTTCTGGGATTTGGACATGTCATGTCTGCCATCTAGTTACTAGTCAGGGCATGTTCCATGTAGAAAATGAAGAGTAAATAATCCAGTACCACATAAAAGGGGTATAAACTTACTGGGACTTTTGACAAATGAGAGAAAGACTTTCAATGGTATTTTAATTGAGATGCTTGGAAAACAATATGATTAATAATTAAAATTAAAATATGTGAATTCCTGAACTTATTTTATTTGGCTGTAAAAATAATTGTATATGCTAAAATAATAGGCACGAATACAAGCGATGAAGTGTTACTGCAATAATGGAGTTGAAAGCTCTGGGTCCCACTCTCAAATACAATGAGGTTGTTAGCATGAGGTCCTCTTGGCATGAGACGTGATCTGGTAAAAGTTTGACCAGTGAAGTGGAAGCCAGGACATCATAAGTTCTGTGCTGTTTTGTTCTTTGACTGATTGGGTAAGGCACAAATTGGCACAAAGAACAACTTTCAATCTCAGTTTACCCATCTGTAAATGGAGACATATATCACAGTGATGTTATCAGACTTAATTCTTGTAATGTATTTAAAGCTTCTCAGGTGTAAGGTATTACAAAAAAATGCAAAGTTTATTGTTCCTAATCTAAAGTACCATATGAGATTTTCAGTATTCACAATGCTGTATTTCATCTGCAACTTTAGCTGTGAATAATGTTGTGCCTTTATACGCACACACATGTTCTAGCTGAAAAATAGCATTCTCTTTGCTTTCTAACAAAGCTTTCTGCAGTGTCGTTCAGCATTCAAAAATAAGGCTGCAATTCTGTTGAGCACTGATTTAGTTTAAATATTCAATTTACTTAATTGTTCTGAGCCATTTAAGATGCTGATTTGCAGATAGTTATAAAATAGCTAAAATACTGCTTAAAGATATAATACTGACAGTTTATTCACAATGTAAAAGACCCCTTAAATTTACAAACCAGAGTTGTTCATTATAATGAACGCTAAATTTTTGCAGAGGAACAGCTCATCCTTAATTTTAGATTTTTGTACACAAAAGAAGATGCTCACAGCTATAGAAGTACCAGTGTTTGCTATGTATAAGAGGAAGAATGAGTTAAGGGTCTTATGCTACTTGTTCTGAAATACTGTGGCTGTCTCAACAGAATAAGATACTGGGTCTGTGTAAAAAGATATAAAAGGGCTGGATGATGATACCTTTAGTCTCTCTGAGCTCAGAACGTGGAAGAACTCTTTGAATAGGGTAGGACATGGTTCTGTTGGCCTCAGAGCCCGGCTCAAAGTTCAGTTTTCAGTTCCTGGTGTTAGACCAGGTCTCCCTGTCTTACTGTCAGATGATGCCCTGGAGGGGACATCACAGCAGGAGCTCGATGGGTAGTAAGGGGGATATGGCAGGGCACCACACATGCTGCACATTTCACCCAGCGCCATAGAGGGGAATGCAGCACATCTAAGGAGTGCAGCTGATATTGGACTGAGAAATTTGCATTTTCACCAAAGGTTAAATAATATGTGTGAGTAATCTGTGGTAAAACACTGAAGAAAACCTTGTCTCAATACACTGCACTGAATACAGGGAATTAGGAGCCGATGCCAGAAGCAGCCCTCTGCTAAGGGCGGCTGTGTTGTCAGGGAGATAGGACGAGTATCAAAAAGAGACAATATCTCTGGGATATTCACTGCAACCTGTGTGTCAGCTCCCTGGCGAGGCAAACTGGCTCAGAGAAGCCCTGTGCCGTGGCCTGGGACTGACCGAAGTGAGCTGGCATCCCAGTAAAATTCAAGAACCTGATCTTCCCTGTGGCTTCTTTTGGGTTAGCCCCATCTGTTCGGTTCGTCTCTGATCCCAGCCCCCCAGCTTTTTTTGCCCCAAGCCAAGCTGCCATGGGGTGTGTGACAGGAGGGCTGCTGCAGTCCCCGCCGGGGCTGGGCTCTCCTCAAGCACAGCTGGTCAGGGCTGACCTCGTCTCAGATGGATAGGGCTGGGGGCAGGTGACACCTTCTTCCCTTTCACTGCTTGGGGAGGTCCTTTTCAGGCCTAATTGTCCCCTCGCTAATTTTAGTCTTATGTAATTTAATTACTTCGGTGAAGTTGCCTCCTGATTTATGTCAGTGTGAGTGAATGGAGTATCAGCCCTTGAACCTTTTACCAAAGTATGATGTTACGCTATTTCTGGACATCATCATGTGCTGGTTGTGCAACAGATAAGAATAAAGCTTGGTAAGTCATTAGTACTTCAGTTCAATTTGTGCTAAAATCATCAGCTGCATCCCATTTAGTTTCTAAAGCCTCCTCATTATTGCTGCAAACATCAGACCCATGACCTGCTTTCCACTCTGGGAGAGAGGGATAAGTGAATTTAATGTGACCTCTGCGTTACCAAAAGTCTGCGGCTGCTCCCCTGAAATCAGGTGGTGTCTCATCATTGACTTCAGTGAAGGTAGGATTCGGTCCAAATTTCAAACACTTATTTTTCCAGCAGAAGAGAGTAAGGCTTAAACTGCTGCACTTCTTTGGCAAATAATGAATGGGACCTCATTATATCCGTTAGGACGTGACTTTACAGATGATTGCATGCTGAAAGTATGCCACCGATAGACTGGCTCTGTTCTGAACTGTGAAATTTGCTCAGAGAATCAGAGACTGCTAACTTTCAAGACACTTCATTCATTCTCATATCATGAATGGTTTTGTCAATGAATGGGACTACTGACCTTGATGATCCTGTATCAGCATTTCCATTGCTAGGTACAAGCACACAGTGATGCTGTGACTACTGAGCATTATTCCTGCATTTTTTCTCAGATGAAAAATCATCCACAGTAGCATTTACCAGAATTTCTCTCCTCGTGAGATATTACTCTGACCCTGTTAATTTACAAAGAATTTGATGTCTCTTATGAAAACAATGTACAGATTAAGAATCAAAGGAATTGCTCCACAACTGTTATGTAGACAATCTTGGTCTGACTTTCTGAATATATATTTGCTAAACTGTTATAAAGCAAGAAATTACAAAATACATTCAATTAAATTCATCCTTATTGCATATTAAAGGTGAAATACAAATAGCACAGAATTAGAAATGGTTTGACCACGATGAATCTTTTTGCTCCTGCCACATATTCCCTGAACTCTAATTTTTAGAGGTATTATGGGGCTAAAATCAGTAGTCCATGCGTGCTTCCCAAGAGTATCTATGACGGGTGCTGCATAGAAAGCTTGTTAAGACTACGTAAGAGACTTAATGATTTATGGATTTATTCTTACAAAACTTTTCTGAGTCAGATAAATATTGTTATTGCTGTTCGGCAGATGGGTAAATTAGGGGACTGAAAGCTTAAGTAGCACGCACAAGATCACCCAGCAAGTCTAGAGAAAATAGGCTGGAACCAGAATGTTTCATTTCTATTTTCATGTTCTGTAAGTGTTAGATCATCTTTCTCCCATGATTAGCTGCTATTCTGGCATGAACTCAGGACCATTATGATAGAGCTATTTTTCATACAATGGGATGAGGCTGCCATGGCTTTAATTACAAGCATGTGTTCACTCTTTTATGGCATTGTGATTGTTATGTAAGGTGATGTGTAAAATTAATGAATTTTAAATTAGGAGTTTACATTACAAACCCTTTGGGTAGGGAAAGTTTTCTTCCTCTCTGTCCATACAGCACTTACTAACTTGGAGTCCTAGTTAATGACTGGACCTTGGAACTGCTACACCGATGCAAGACTAAAAGTAATTATGAGATTATTTTTATTCAAAATAGAAGTTGTTTTAAATAAATGAAGAGGAAATCCCACCTTCAGGAATTTGGAGAAAAGACTGAAGTGCTTACTACTGGCTAAACACACTTTTCATGGAATTTACAACTGATGGGACAAATACTCTTAAAATTGAGTATAAGAGTAGGGGCACCCTAAATGCACGCCCCATAACATATGCTCCTAAATTTTGTAAATTTAACCCAACTCTTTTGGAGGACAATGTGATGATTTCAGAAGTTAATAAATGATGCTACATTTATAGCTTCTTTTCAAAGAAAAGAAAGGTAGCCAATCCTTATGACTAATAACTATTATTTAAAGTACAATCTGAGACACTCCTTGTAAAATTTCAGCCAGGGTCTTGGCATGACTTAGTGCCCAAGAAAAGGATATCTATATTGGGAATCAACTGCTCTTACACAATCTTTGTGATGTTTTGGAACCACTTAAAAACAAGGAGTTGATGATATAATACATTCTTTGGATTTGGAGATGTTCCTCTTATTCCTGCTTTGAATTAAGAGAATATATTGGTGGTTTAGTTAAATGTCTCTTAGACAAAATTATATGTCTTTCTTTATCATGCAACTGAAGCCAGATCTGTCTCTTACTGTAAAATAAAAAAAAAATACAGGTGCGAAGAACTTTCAGCTGCTCTAAGTATTAGGTCATTTCTATATTGCAGTGGATTTCAAACTGTGGTCTGTAGACCACCAAAGACTTGGGGAGTGTCTGCTGGAGGTCTGTAGAGGAGCTGACTGGTCAGATAGGATCGCCTTTCTTTCTTTCTTTTTTTTTTACTTTTTTTTTTCCCAACAGCTTAATGGTGTTACAAGTAGCTAAAAATGTACTAAACATTTCCCAGCTAGCACTTTTAAATGTTAACAGTTGTACTTGCCTCAGGGCTGTTATTCAGTCACCAAAACCAGGAGGTGGCCTATGTGATCAGAAAGCAGGGGTGAGTCTCAATAACAAAATTTATGAAGATGCTGTCTGTAGTCTGAAACTCTTCAGGAATCTCTCGGCTATGTCATTCTTTAAAACCTGTTGGTAAATGCAAACATCTGACTTCACTAAGTGACTGAGGTGTATTTATATCATTGTGCGAGTGCAGATAGGGCTCTAATGATTTGTAATGACTTTTTCTGAGGTGATACTGTCAGTATACATGTTATTCAGAAGACTTGCTGCTGGTAACATGTCCTACAATAGCTAATGATCAGCATAATGAGAAGGACAGGTAAAACTATCTATTTTCTTAACCTTATATAACCAAATAATAAAATAAAGATATGATCTATTATTGCATCACTTAATAGAACACCCAATCTATTTTTTTAATCTGAAAAGCTTATAAAGGATACAAGATAACAAGTGCTAGTTATAGTAGTATATAATACATGCTCTGCATTTGATTAAGAATTGTAAACACATGATGAGTCAAAAGGTTAGGCTACATTTTCTCCTATGAAACTCCATTCAGTGTGTGCCATAGATGGCAGAGAAATAGCCCAAAGTAAAATTTAGCCACCCTTTGTGTGGCACTTCTAGAGCTGGTGTTCAGAAGGGACTTTGCTGTTGAAGGCGCTATTTTCCCACTAAATCTAGAGGGCAGAAAACTGTTTCACTCGTGTTTTCTTTCTGAGGCAGAGAGCTGGCCACAGCAGGGAGAAACATGGGTTATCAAAATATTTTTTGCTATGGAATATGCTTATAAATCACAGATTTCACAATGCTACTTATGCAGAGTTTATGATGGCAATTGTCTGTCTGTTACAACTGGGACTACTAAAAGGATTTGTCACTGAAATTCTTGAGGCGAGAATAATCTTTGGCCATTTTTAAACTGATGCAATACAAAATTACAAAGGAAAATAAAAAGCAGCTAAACCCTGGGCAAAGAAATAGACACAACTCAGGGACCCCACTCTAGGTGACTGGTCTAAAAGAAGAAATTGATTTCAACAGGCATAGTAGATCAATCATGAATTGCTGAAACAATTAGTTAAAGCCATTACTTGGGGATCAATAGGAAAGAAACTGTACCCATTTGTTCAATCCAGCAATTTAAATTTCTCAGGGTGCCATGAATAAACTGTGAAATGTATCTTTAAGATAAAGTTTTTAATTAGAACTGGCAGTTCTGAACCTGCTGTTAGCAGGAGCCAACCTACTGAAAAAGAACCCAATGCAATAGACTGTAAAGTGTGTCTGCTTGCTGCTTTAGCATTTAACAATTGAAAAAAAAAAACCACACAAAAAGCAATCAACCTTTAAAACTGAAAGCTGTGTTTGAACATCAGCAATCAGAAGATTTTTTGTTCTCTGTGGTTAAAGTAGTTTGGAATTTTCAACTGTCATTTCTTACAATAGGTGCCAAATACAGCTGGTTTCCTGAAGGATGACACTTGTTTTACAGGAACACACACACACACAAAAAAAAAGGGGAAAAAAAGCACCTGCTGTAGTAGACTCAGCAATCTAAGTACCACCCTACAGTCCACTGCTAGACTGCTGGTGTGGGCAATCCTTCATGGGTTGTGACCCGGTTCCAGCAATCAACCAAGAACATGCTGAATTACAGTTCCCTTAAATTGCATTGTCTTTATTGGGACTTAAGCATGTGCTTAAAGTTGAATATCTGCATTTTAAATAGGGATTATGTATGACACCTACTTGGCAGGAATTACCCATTTATTTTCAAATATGCCTCACTGCGTGTTCCTGAGAGTGAGAAATGGTGCTAACGCTTTTAAAAATCCCATCCTAAGCTGAGTAAAATAGGTGAATTTGTTGTTTTTGTGAACATTCATAGGGGGAAAAAAAAAAAAAAGCTTATGTTAAGGGCCAAAAGGTTAGGTGAATAAAAGAACAAAGTGTCCCATGCCACCTGTCTCTGCTCATTCTTCCGAGAAGTGTGAGTCGGTCTCCGCTTCCCTTCCGCTTGTGGTTTAGGGGCCTTGGTGGCTTCTGCATTCCTCTTCTTTCATGTTACTCTAACTGTGCTGTCATTTAGCAGAATCCATGCTTTTTCTATAGTCCAAGCCCAGTAACCCTTGTAGCTGACCTCACCAGCCATGTGCTCAGTGTGAGGATGACTCACCGTAGTGATGAGAAATCCTTGTCCTCTCTAATTTGGTCTTCCCAAGGAAAGGGGGGCTGTGGAGAGGAGATGGGGGAGATTCTGATATTTCCAAACTTGCTTGCTGGAAGTATTGTGTCAGTTACGATAATTTGGTGTAGCACATAAATCCTTAGGCTGACTTGCGATTCCCAGCACACCCCTTGTAGTCTAATTGAGGAATTGCATTTCTGTCAGTCACATACTCTGGTGGAAACGCAAGAATGTGAGAAACAATAGGAGCAGGCTAGTACTGAGTCAAAACAGAGAAAGCCAAATTGCTTGTTGGGCTGAAAGATGGGAGCAAGCAGACGAGAAGCAAGTTGGTCAGAAACCCATTGCTGCCACTGATGGCCGTGCGAAGGGCACACTCGCTGCTCTGGGTAGTGAGCGAGCAAAGCGGGCAGAGAGGCAAACCAGCAAGAATGCCATCAATCTCTTCTTTATGAAAGAGAAAAAAAGATAAGGGCGTCAAAATTATTAGAGTATGCTACAGCCTGCCGATGGATTTCAGAGCGAGGCGAGGACTCTCCGGATAGATCTGGAGGAATAAAATAGCTGGGCTGAAATCAGGCCATGGAGAGGTTGGGTATGAAGTGAGCGGGGCAGGGAGTGTGCGGGAGGGAGGGAGCCAGGACGGCCGGGGCTGCTCGCAGGATGCCGGCTGCAGGCAACGCTGTGAATCAGTTCAAGATGGCTACCCAGGGGGAGCACGTGGTGGGCCTCTTTCTCCTCTGGGGACTTTTATTTGTTCTCCCTTTCTTGGTGATTTTCTCTAATCTGAAGAACAAGATGTCCTTAATGAAAACAGATGTTTTGCTCCCTTGCATATGGAAAAAAAAATAAATTCCCCCAAAATAGAATAAACCCAAGGAATGCTGAGACCAGAGATGGGTTCCCACAAAGTCAGGAGAACAAACCTCTTCACTAACACCCTCACCTGGCCGCTCTTTTCCCACCGACACACGGTGGAAGCTGTTGATGCGAGGGTCCATGGTAAGACCCGGGTCTAGGAGTGGGCGAGCTGTGTGCAGCCTCTGTCAAGCATAAACACCACGCTGAGCTGGCTCGCAGCTTTCCCCATCCACGGTCTCCCACTGCGAGATCCTGGTCAATGGCAGTTTTTGTCATTGGCTTCAGCGTTACTAGGAATTGGTCCCAGTATTTAATTTAAAGCACAGCACACAAAAACACAAAATCATAACATCCCTGCTACATTTATAGAGCTGCATAAGCCACTGATTAACAAATGGATGAGATACTGAACTTTGCTTTACCATCTGTCTTTAATTACATAAAATAACTTGAAGCAATTAACAAGAAAGAAACACTGTGACACAAATAAATAAATCCTATTGATAGAAACAGATGAGGGAATACTTAGGATATTTGAATATATGGATGAAAGTCACCAAAGCTGCATAATCCGCACCCAATGATAATACAAGTACTATTGAACAGATTTACACTGCCATTGCCAATTATTTTTGAAAAATAATAGTTACCTGCGGAGATACAAAGAAACAAAAGGAAAGCTCTGTGTGTGTGTGACTAGAGAAGAAAATACGTGGTCCATCCAACTGCTGTGATGCCTAAGTTTTGTCTTTCATAGATAAGAGAAACTAATATCAACAGAAAAATATACAAAGCATGAGGTTTCATAACTGCAGACCTAAAACATAAGTCTGTGTGCTTATAAGTGTTTAGGCACCAGTGGGGATTAGGCTCTTTAACACTGCAGGATTTAGGCTCTGTTTTTTCAGCATTCAAATACACTTGTTTGCCATCTCTGTTTAAGCACTTGGAAAAAAAAGTGAGTGCTGTACAATAGCTATTGAGTGACTGCTGAGTGGATTAAGAACTGACTAACTGATAGATGTCAAAAAGTAGCTGTCAGCTCCGAATGAAAGCTCTGGAGTCAGCCTGCAGAAATGGGTGTTACACCTGGCAGGCTACAAAATTGTCCTTAATGGCTGAGACAAGTACATCCCTAGTAAAACAATGCTGAGTAAATTAGGGAGGAAATTCAGGTTGGTGCAATGATAAATAAATTATAAAGACAGAGCAGCCCAAATTTGGCAAGCGGGACCTCTGCAGACGAGCTGGATTTGAAGTCATGCACTAACAGTGGCTGTATTGATGCACTAGAAATTGTATCCCAAGGGTGGTGCTTGAAAAGGCTTTGGTATCATTGCGGGGAAGCAACTGGAGACAGGACTTGGTCTGATGGTGCGAAAGAGGATTAAAGTCGTCTTTAAACGAGTTAGCAGGGGCATATGAGTTGAGTGCAATGCTGACTACATGGCAGTGGTGCGTTAACAGTGCTGTGGGTGCTAGAAATCTACAGAAATCTGGCAGAAAAGGCATAAGAACCGCTTGCAGATTGGAGAATATGCTTTGTTTCCCTTATCAAAATGAGATGACTGGATTACAGTGTATAATTACCTTCACAACAAGAAAAAAAAGTGTTTTGCATCAGATGAACGCATTACAAGAATCAGTGGGTGGAAATGTAAGCCAAGCAAATTTGAGCAAGCAAAGAGGCTTGGATTTGTAGCAGTAAGCGTGATGAACTGCTGAAACAAACTGCCCAAGAAAGTGATAGCGTACGTATCAAAACTGGATCCCTTTCTGGAAAATACGTGTCAGCCAAACAGAAATTATTGGGCTCGGTATATGGGGAATGGGGCAATGCTATAGTCTGTGACAGAGAAGAGGTTAGACAGGATGAGCTAATGGTGCTTTCTGGCCTCAAAATTCATAAATCAAGGAAAACGTCTTAAACATTTTAGGCCAAAGTCTTCTTATTTCATGCAGCTAAATCATCCACTAATCCCAAGGAAACACTGAGGCAAATAGCATCAGGAGCAGCAAGGGGTATGGGCTTGGACAGGATAAAGCTTATTATATATACCTTTTGTGTTAATATGCAACGTTATACATTCTGTATGTTATAGATTGGGGGACCAAGGCTGTAGGCTATGGTTAGCACGCTCCGAGTCGGCGCTCAGCGAGCAAGGGAGTATGCTCAGCAGATGAACTGAGAGATAAACAGACTGGGTGGGAATGTAGGAGAGTGGATATAGGGAGCGCTGACTATGTAATTTGCTACCGTTTCAGGTATTCACGTGGAGAGAAAGAACTTTAATTGTTTTGGCGGGGAACACTGCTGTGTAGACTGAAATGGGAGAAAGAATGTAAACAAAGGTCAAGGATCAATTGCTGTGTTATCGTAGCTTGTAGAAATGTCTTGTGGGTCATGGTAGGGACTTTTGACAGACATCGTTCTATTTAATATCTCTATGGTGATCTCAAAGCAGAGGTAAACAGCACAATAGCGAAATGTGCTGATGATACTAAACCAGGAAGGAATGCAAACAGGAGACAGCAGATAAATGATATCAAAGGACCGGCAGATATTAGAAAGCTGGGTACAAAATCCCCCAAACAACTCATTAAAAAAAAAGGAGGAAAAAAAAAAATAAAAGAAGAAGATATATTTGAAGGTACATGTTCTGGCCATCAATATTGCTAATAGAGTTTCAAGGTATAGTGGACCGCAGATCAGATGGGAATGAGAGATGAATTTGCACAGTGATAAAGGCTATGCACATACAGACGTGTCACGAAGTGGGGAGGTAATAGTTCATGTGTAAAGCTCTGTGTTACTACATTCAACTCTGTCTTCAATATTGCCAGCCGCTGACTGACTGGAAGGAGTTGGAAGGAATCCCACAGCAATTCAAAGGCTGGAAAAATCACTTTGGGGGAAAGACTGAGGCTCAAACCCAGCATCTCATTAAGCATAAACTTAACTTAGAGTGCACGAGCTGT
The DNA here is from genome assembly GCA_002844005.1 of Limosa lapponica baueri. NCBI lineage: Eukaryota > Metazoa > Chordata > Aves > Charadriiformes > Scolopacidae > Limosa > Limosa lapponica. Next base: position 11,380 of record KZ507063.1, on the reverse strand, counting down.
GCTGCTGATTTACAACTCCCTTTATAGCCCTACTAGGTGGCTTTAACAAAGAAACTACATATCAGCTTAAACGGTGCACATGTTTAAGCACTTTGTTAGGCTGGAGCAGAAAGGGCTTAGTTAAACCTGCAAGGAAACGTGACAAAAGTCTACGAGCCCTTGGCCACTGAAAGGTGCATATTGGCTGCACTGAAATCAGCAGGCAGTTATGTATTTCCATAAGGCTGGGCTGCTGCATTCCTATGCATGGAACAAAGGTCTGCAAAGGCTTAAACCAGCCAGTATTATTTAACTGTAAGGGAGGAAGGCAGCAAACTCAGGCCTTTTGGGGGTATTTTTTTTAAGGTGAAAACTGGAAGGCTGTCAGATGGTCGTTCAAGGGGAGTTCGTATTGCTGAGGGTTTAGATAGATTTGAATAAAACACCGGCGAATGCCTATAAAGCACAGCTTTATGTCTTTACATTGGAAGGCTGGGAGTTCTTCCCTATCCCAAAAATTCCTGATCATATGGAGTGGCCGCAAAAGCTCCACAATTCAAGGTGGGAGGAATGGTTCCCTTCTGAGCTCTGAAATCATCTCTGCGACTGTTCATAAAAGAGTTCTTTTGAGCCTGAATTCCTGATGCTGATTTTCAAACCAAGGAAAATTAATCTTTAAAGAATGAGGCTGTGAAATGCTGAACTGGGATCACAGATAACGGTGGGAATATCTCTCTGTGTAACCATTTATTGTGCTTAGAACTGAGAATTATCTGAAACAGAGAGCAGTTTGTTCTGTAAGAATGGCATTTTGTGGGAGTTAGTACTCGATTCTTTTTGAAAGTCAAGACAAGGTGAATACCCAGCTCCTCAGACTCTTTTAAACATTGCCACAGACTGAGTTTGTTTGTTTGTTTGTTTGTTTTTGGTTTGTTTTTGTTTTGTTTTGTTTTAAAATTTTGCTCAGAAATAGCAGAAAACAACTCTCTTCTGGAAAAAATTAACACTTCAATGTTTCACTTAATGATTCTAGACTTATAATGCAATTAGTATCACATGATTTTATAATTAGTAATAGCAAATCACTGTATAAAAGAACATGCAATATTTAATTTTATCTTTCAGAAATTTAATAGTGAAAATAAAAGAGTTTGCTTTGGCAGGGATTTAGTCTTGGAAAGTTAGCAGGCACTCTTCTGGGCTTGACTAGTCAATACCCATCAGAATTTTACAAAATCCCTGCACAGATTATGAAAAAAACAACCAGGAAAGACCAAGGGAATGATTATTAGGGTAGAGCTTCCCTTTAGAAATCTTGATTGAACAAATACTTGAAAGTCATGTTTGTCATCATGGGATGGAAGTCAGGATATGGGGTTAAATTATTCACGTGACTGAATATCTACAGATCCTTCTCCTTTTTCTTCTTTTCGTTGCCCTTTATTTATCTCATTGCAATTTCATATTGCACTGCTTCATTCATTCCCTAGTGCTTTCCTTCTCCTGATAGGATGTCTATCTGTGATTCTGTAATTCTGTGATAAGCTAGTTCAAGTGCCTACCTGACAACCTATTGCTCTCCTCACGCAGTTACTTAGTTCAAACATTCAGCACTCAGTCCCCTTTGGATGCTGAGTTGCTACAGCAGTTAAGATTTGTATGTGTAGTACAGTACAAAAGCTACCAAAAGAGGGCAACATATGAGCCAACAATGAGAAATGTATCCTGACAAGTTTACGGTTGTGTATTTCTGACACCCTCCCCCCTTTCTTTTTGATAGAGCAAGAACTTTTAGCAGAGCTGGTCAGGAAACAGAATTTCCATTTTATGGGAAATTCCAATACTTGGGAAAAAAGTGAAGGTGCTGAAGTTTTCATGTCAGAGAAAATATATTTGGCATGATGGAAGTGTTCCATAAATGTCAAATCATTCTCACACCAGAAACCGTAAAAGTTATAATGACATTAAAATATTAAATTTAATAGGAAAAATGTTAAACATATGAATGCTGTAAAGTTCAAAACAAAATTAAATGAAACAAGGAACACTTAAATGTTTTCACTTTATGGAAAACAATACTTTAAATATTACTCAATGTAAATGTTAATATAATGTAAATATAATTTTAATTTGTCTCCATTAAAAATGTTGTCAAAATAAGTACGCTTCCAAAAAAGCAAGCTGATTAAGACCAAGTTGTATTTCCTGAAAGAATATGTTTCCTCTGAACATTGCTTAATTACGTTTTCTCGCGGTGAAATGCCTGAGAGAATTTCAAAATACTCTTAATAATCCTGCAAAAGGCTGAGGTAAGTTGGCCACATCCCAGGACTGTCCCTGATGCTGTGTTTGTGAAGGTAGACAAAGTGCTATCCCAAACGCCAAGGCATGTGAGCTCAAGAGCGAGTATACCCTGGACAACACTGAATGTGCACTCATTGGCTAACAGGTTATTATAAACAAAGTTTTTTTTCAAAGTATTGAATAGTACTCCAAGGAGTTAGACAGTCTTGAACACATGCCAGCGTGGCAATGGATACCGTAAGCAAATATAATCTACCTCACTTAGGGTAAATATTTGGCTACAAATGTATTGAGAGCTCTTTAATTCTTTGTACACTTCTATCACGAGAACCAGAGGAAAGGCAGGGGAGATGTAAAGACTGAAGGGTGATTTTTTTTCTTCTCTTATCAGCTGCCCAGATAGGCCAGCTGCCAGTCAAATTAAAAACCTCACTGGAGGAAATGAATGAAGGCCTGTAGGTGTAGAAATCTGCTGTTTATACAGCTGCACCAAGTTCTGCTAATGATCAACCAGAATCAGCCAAGTCTTCGTGGAGATATGCAAAATTTTGTGGCAGTGTCCGGAAGGTTGATTACGGAATTTAGGACATCCTCAGGGTTTTTTCTTTTTCCTTTATTTGTCTCATGTCTTTTTTTTCCAAGACTAACTTCTGCTTTCTGCTTGCTTCTATTATGGCTTAAAATGCTGGAACATATCTGGGAAGGAGAGGGGGGCAGATCTATGATCTATCTGAAGGGCAACGAAACATTTGGAAAGTTTGGAAGTACTCACCCATCTCGAAGACAGGATGTTCTGCTTGCAGGAACAATACCTTATCTTCTCTCATTTTTCTGAGTCCTGCCTTTGCATCTGTATTTCTGTGGATTCCAAAAGAAGGAAAGATTTACTTTTCCCAGCCAGAAACAAGTAGAGGTTTCTCTCTGGAGGGTTTCTCTATTGTCTGATCTATCACGTGAATGACAACTTCACTTTGTTCACCTGATGAAGGGCTACAGAACCATAGGGTGTCAAATAAGATGTTCAGTATAGGAATGACAGCTGCGCACACTGTCCGTGTGGCTGTATCGACTCTAATCACAATGTTTTCAGACAGCTCCTGTATTCTGGATATGCAGGAAGCTATTTGTACTCATCTGCTTGTCCTCAATTTCTTGTACTGCTCATCTATTTTTGATTAATATCTTGATACTCCCTCCCAGGCAGCGATGCTACTTTTGGGAGACAAATGAGGAACAGTTATGGAATATAATACGTGTATTTTAATGGCACTAGGAGGTGTGGTTCATTATCTGGTTGTGTTTATTTGTAGGAAAAAAAGGTAAATTGCCTCCTGAAATAGCTTTGCTTGGTGGGTATGAGCCTACATGTCTGACTGCCATCTTATATTCCCACTTTACCCAGCAGCCCAGTGACTGGTATTTATTCAGGAAAGAATTAGCCCATGCACACAGACAGACTCATTCTCTAAGTGGTTCTGTGTATGCCTTTGCTTCTTGACTTCTGCCAAATTCAAGCCTAAATTCTGGGAAGCAACAATAACACGAGTCATGTCAGAGTTGAAGGCGATTGCATTAGCTCTGCGAACACAAACCGGACTTCTTCTTCCTCTTTAGAAATGACTTTTAAACATGCCTTGGCTTCTCTGTGCTAGTGTAGTTTTACCCTGTGAGTCAGGTTATGAAGAGGGATCTGTTACCCCCTTCACAGATGTAGAACGTGAGCCCAGTTACATCACATTTCAAGGCTGATGGGTCTCCGAAGGGAGCTGCAGTATCCAATCACGTGCTTTCTGCCTCTTGCTATTGATTCTTGTGGTTAGTCTGTTTCTGATTTTATTTCTCTGTGTAGTTTAAGGGCAAGTCTGTGGTTGCCCCATGTGCCCAAGTGAGGGAGCAAGGGTGCAGAAGACTGCCTGAAAATAAATAAATCAGAAACAGATAGACTAATTACAAGGACAAATGCCAAGGGACGGAGAACACACAGCATCCTCATGATCAGATACACCTGTCCTGTTGGAGGAGAGGTGGATGTTTCACCATGTGATGTAACTGTACTACATTGGAGAAGAGAGCCAGAGCATCTTCTTCCTCGCCTGGCTGAGCAAATCCCCCTCGTGTGGTTTGCCCACATGGCGTGTCCCAGCATGGGGAGGAACAGCTTCCCTGAAGTAGGGGTGGGGAGGAGCAAGGCTGGGAAATGAGAGGCTGCCCTCGCTTCTCCAGTGCCTGCCCCGACAGCCAGCGGGGCTAAGCTGACACGAGGAAGGATGTAATCTACTCCTGGTTGTTTTATGCTCAAAGCACATTACTTCCTTCCGTGGAATAAGAGGATAGTCATGGGTGTCGTTGTGACTCATGGTCTCCTGGGGGAGCACGGCTCTGTGCCATGCCTATAATCAAATGACCCGGGGGGTGAATTAGGAAGGCTTTTGATGTCATTCTCTGAGCACTGCACCACAGGAGACAAAGACTTAATGTAACGTCAGGCTATCTCTTAAACATAACCATGAAACTAACTTTGACTTGCCAGCAGCTGGTACAGGCAGTGGCCTCCCTACACCGCTCCGGCACTTAGCATAAGAAATGTCATTATGTGGGTGGATTAGGCAGAACCTGTCAAAGTTGTGTGCGTGTTCTTTGGCTGTGTTTCCTTCCCTGGGCTAATAATGCCGAGGAGACGGGGAGTGGGTTGACACATTTTCTGGCATGTGTCACGTAACCCAGTGAAGTGGAGGACATGTCAGCCACAAGACTTTTCTGCTTTAGTAAGTCGCAGGCAGAAGTGACATGCTGCAGCGGCTAGCAGTCTTAATCCTCTGTGTATTCACACCACTAGCGCCTTCATCATGGTTTCAGCTTCCCCAGGGCTCTCTGACGGAGCCAGAGGTACGTCTGGAGGAAAGGGTAAGGAAATGTATCCAGACAGATATTGTTTAAATTCAGGGAAGCAGCAGTAGACCGAGGTGTTTGCATAACATGTTACCTACAGACCCTGAAGAGCTTTACAACTTGACTGACATGATCTCCGTAAGAAACACTGAGTTTGGCGCTGATAAACAGGCAGAAATATTCAGTGACTGTTACACAGTGTGCAAAAATGCTCCGTATGGGTTCAGCAGAGGATACAAAGAATACCTGTACCTGATATGGAGAGATTGTTAGGACAGAAGATGCTAAATCAAGACAACCGTAGACTGATGAAATTTAGGACAGTTACTGTCGCTGGCTCCCTAAACAGGTGTGAGGGCAGCTGATATTAGTATTGAGGTGAGGGAATTTCCCAAGATCCGCCACAACCTCAAGGTAAACTGTCCTCAGGGGAACAGGGAAGAGAGGGTATTCATTCTCACAGAGAAGCCCGGTTTTGCACAGCTCCCTGCTCAAAGTCTGTGCTGAGGAGATGCAGTTTAGTCCCTGGGCTGAGGCAATATGCCAGCTGGGTTCCGCACAAATCACCATCAGAGTAGCAGAAGATGGTATGAGAATGTCTACCCAGTATGACTGAAATGCCATCTCCTGTCACTGCCAGTATGTTGCAGGCTGTGTTCAGTTGTCGGGAAAAGACATATCGGCTGGGTGTCAGCTGCGTGCCACAAACCACACAGGTCCTAGGTCTGATGTGACTTATAGCAGTGACAGCACCTAATTCACTATGAAGAGTTACTATACTGTGATTTCCCTGTAGCTCATAATTAAAGAAGAAAAAATTAGGCCCAGCAGCTTCTGCAAGTAACTACATGTGAATAACAACTACTACTCTGTTGTAGCATCTCAGGTCAAGAACTGCCATGCCCAGGTGCCATGCATGTTCTTGTTCCCTGTAAAAATGAAGAGCAGGAGTTGCATAAGCACTTAAGTGGTGAAAATACAGCTTGGCAGGCACGGAGGAAGCCTGTGTGGAACTGCACAATAGCCCCCCGTGGATGGGGGTGCCTCCTCCCTTCACTTGCTGGTGTTGAGCCACAGCATGGGATTGTAGTACCGGGGGTAACAGAAACTGCCCAGTAGCTATACCTCCTGCAAACACACGTCATCTCTTCTGATGTGGGTGCTGTCCCAGTGTCAGACACAGCTGGTTAACCAGTCAGTCGGCTGGTGCCTAGTATGTGGGGCTGAGGAGCTGGACCGAAGCTTAAGGGACTGCACCGGGATGCTCCAAGATGCCAATTCTGCCATAGAGGAGGAAGAGGCAGAGGATAATGCTGAGATGGGAAATGACTCTGCCACTTAATTTGTGCTTGCCTGCACTGCTTGACATTTGTGTGAAGGTGAGACAGCCTACATCAACACGATACCTGACACAGAATTTATATTGTCCCATGCTCAGCGTGACCCTGCTCAGATAATGTCACATCTCCAGTTGTGTAACAGCACCGTGTTCTCTAGATCACAGGCCTGCAATCACTATTGAGCTGACTGTTTGTGCACGGGGGAGGGAATTCAAATATTGTTAATCAGTGGAAACGTTAGCTACGTGTCCTTTGTTGGGAGTAAACCAACCCCATTCCCCATATGTCCACATATTGAAAGTAGGAACTCATTGGAGAGAAAAAATGTGTGTCAGGAGGGATAAAGGAAGAGCTTTCATCTGTGTATGAGTACATGATGTGCAGGGTACACAACCGTGTTTAGGTAGATACCAGTGTTTTGTAATTCAAGGGTAGTGTAACTTTAAAAAAAAAATAATCCACTGCTGCCACGATATTTTTCATTTACAGCCAAATAAAAATTAGGCTAAACTCTGCATGCTCATTTATTGCTTTTACTTCCCCCCACTTTGTTTGTTTTCTTGCCTGCTTTCTTGCATGGTAATGTGTATGTTGTTTGGTGGCTGGTTTGTTTTTATTTGAAATAATTTTGCATGTAATTTTCTGAACTCTTGCAGAGCAAAGAGACCAGTAAATGTGTATGTTTATGCACCTTTGTCCATGTACAAAGACTGATGGATAGCTAATAAAATGCGTATCTCCGCAATCCTTTCATGCTTAAGATCCCCAAGCAGAAGTTGTGAGTATTCAAATAAAATAGAACTGATCTGAAATGGACATATTTAGCTTAGATAATAGCAGCCCCCAGATATGTGCCTCTTTCTGCAGTTGGAAATCTGTCAGTTGAACAAAGAGGAGGATACAGTGTGAATCAGGCTGTCCTAAAAGCTTTATGTGATAGACACACTTTATGGAGTTAGTTCCATTTCTCACACATTTCAAAAGTGGATTCAGACCCTAATTATCATGAGGAAAAATACAAAATCATTTTTTGTAGTCCAAGACTGCAATGTATTTTAAAAGTCAGAATATATGTTAAAAGAACTGAGTTTTTCTCAAGGCTTATGGTTCAGCTGTACAAAGCTTCTCCTTGTTCCTTCCATCTGAAAAATTATTCCTGAAAAGTCATTCTGCATATGGGTTTTCTGCTATTTTTTCAGGAAGAAAGGAATATAAATGAGCTGTAAAGCTCGTGTTGTTCTGAACTCCTTCTCTCTTTCACCGATGAGTTCATCAAACAAAATTCCACAAGAAACAAATGTTATTATGAGATTAGCAGAATGAACGCCAGAGTTCAGATACTAAACATTTTTTTTTAAAAGCAGTGGGCTTAATGACGTGAAGGAAGTTGTAGTTTAAACATCAAGGTCAATTATTTCGTTAAATATTATTTAAAAGTTACTTGCCTTGAAACAAAACCAGAGCTATCCTTTTCCCAAAAATGCAAACAGATTATTCTGCCCCTGTTTGTCAGCTTCACTAGATAACTTCTATTTGATCTTCAAATGAAAACAGTTTCTGTTTCAGATTTATACAACAGGCTGCCTCTAAAAAGATCTTAAGGTTGGACTGCTGCTTACTTTCCCTTCTAATCCTGTGAGAAGATTTGCATAAGAAAAGCAAGTAGATTTGAGTCTAGGTTTTTCTGTCTACATCGAAAGCACGAGGATCAGCCAGTCCTCTCCACTTATTCAGAAAGAAAACGATTGCTTTTGTAAGTCAGGTGAGCAGGAAATCTTTCAGTAAGTTCAGCAAGATTCCTTTAAAAGTAGCAGGGGTTACTTATCAAGGCAAATGGAGCTTAGTTAAATAATTATAATAGTCAAACACTGGGAGCCTAAAACCTAAAAGCTCCAGTTCCATGCATGTTTCCTGATACTGTATACTTAGCTTTAAAACAACATCCAAAATTGGTATTTCCTGGACCTTGCAAAACAGCTTCTTGTATTTGCAGGTAGCCTTCTCACAGTTTCTAACAGCATCAGTCTCATTTGGGACCTCAGTGAGCAGAGAGGAGTGCTGGGTGGTGACAGGAGCTCCAAGTGTGACCCCTGAAGCAAACTCTGCTGTAGAATGGCAATATGGGCTTGTATCTACGAGTGCTGTGAAGCAGAATAGTTTAATGTGTGCAACATACTTGGAGATTCTTTTGGTGCATGAAAAGGCAAATTATTATTTTATAGGAGGAGGATTAGAAGGGAAGTTTTGGATCATGGGGTCAACACCCTTGCTGTGGGTGGTAACCACATCTCAGAAGCTGGTTCACAAACCAGTCAAATTCCATCTTCCAGCTGCTTTGATTCCTTCCAGCCTGCAGAAGGCCTTTTGGGTCCTCAACGCTCTGGTGGGGTGAAGGTGCTTTTCTGTTTCCAGCTTGAAACCCTTCCTGGCCAGTTTGTACCAATTCTTTCTCATATAATTATTTTATTTGGGAGGAGGGGAGGGAAACTGTCTCATAATTTTAAGATTCATTTGAATTTTCCTCTGAGCCCCAGGCACCTGATGGAAAGACGCCAGCAATGCTGTAGGCTGGCTCGATGTACCAATAAAAATAAAATAAAATTTAAAAAAAAAAAAAAAACGAGTAAGAAAAGCACCATTCTTAGAAAGCTTCCAGCGTTCCAGCTAGAGCACAAACAGCTTCTTCTTTGGGACTCTCCTCGGGTAAATCAACAGCCCCGGGGAGAAGGGGCCGCAGCTCTTGTGGTCTCGCACAGACCCAGCGCGGGACACAGGTCCCTACCCGCCCCGGCGGGGCTCAGCTCCGCGTTCCCTGCCCGTCCCCCCGGGGCTCTGCCCCCTCCCTTCCCATCCCGCCGGGGCTCTGCCCGCGCCCCCTCGCCCTGCCGGGGCTCAGCCCCGCGCCCCCGGGCTCCCGCCGCCGGGAGGCAGCGCGGAGCGACCGGGCTGCAGCAGGGCTCGGCGGGGGGGGGCGATCCCCGTTTTGCCCCTTGGCTCGGGTTCCCCCCTGCGCAGGGAACAGGCGCTTTTGCTGGAGCCCCGCTCCCCGGGGCTGGGGGTGATTTTTCGTTTTTTTTTGGTTTTGACCTTCTTCCTCCGCTGTCTCCCGCGGACCGTCCCGGCCCCGCACCGGCGGCCCCGAGGGCGAGCCCCGGCACGAAGAGGAGCAGCCTGCGGGGTTGGAACGGTGGCGAGCGGGAAGGATTTGGGGGCACTTCCCCCTCCCCGGGATGGGGGACGGAGGCAGTCGGTCCGTGTCCCCCGGCGGCCTGTGCCCCCGCTTCCCATGGGTGAAGGCAGTCCGTGCCCCCCGTGGAAATGCGGTGCGGCAGCAGCTCTCTGCCCCCTGCAGCGGAGGGGCGCGGGGTGGAGCCCGCGGCCCGATGGGCCATCGGGAAATGCCACCTCCAGCCCCGAAGAGCTTCCAGTCCGTGGCTACACTCGGCTCGACGCCCCCCCCCCATATCCCCAAACAGCTATACCCCCGTCCAGCCCCCAAGCCCAGTGAGGCTGAAGCAACAACCACCAAATGCCCTCCAAAAGCCCCGGCCGAAGCTCGGCACCCCCAAAGCAAAAGGAAAACCAAAAAGCGAGCGAGCCGAGCCGAGCCGCACCGCCAGCCCGGGCGCAGCCCTCTCAGCCCGCGGCCGGCCCCGGGGAACAGCCCTCGCCTTCCACCACCGTCTGTCGGTTCCTAACTCCTACGGATTCAACCAGATAACGGGGGCGGGATGGGGCTGAACCCCCCCGAGCCCCAGTTGCAGTGAAACCACAAGAAAACAGATGCAGGTTAAGGTGAGAGAGCGCGCTGGGTGAGCGCTGCCGCCAAACTTGCGCCTCGCACAACGGCGGGCACCAACGGGAGCGCCTCTCCCGACGGCTCCCGGAGCGGAGAGAGGAGCCGAGGAAGCGGGGCTTTTCCAGGGGAGGAAGGGGAGGGAAGGAGGGGTGCGGCGGTGGCCGTGACACCGCTTCACAGCGCTGCCCTCCGCCGGCCTTGCGCGGGCGAGCCGCCCCGCTGCGCACCTTCCGCCCCCGCGCAGCTCCGCTGGGACCTGCGCAGCTTTGACAGGGGCGATCGCGGAGCCTTTCCGGGAACAGGCTACTAAGAGCTCACCAGCGGGAGCGAAAGGGGAGGGGGGAAGAAATAAAAGGCTAAAGAAACAGCGCGATTTTGGGACCAGGACCAAATCCTAACGTGTTACATAAAAGCCACGGGCGGTTCTTATCAGCAAGCCCGGCCTGAAGAGGAACAATCCCCAGGAGCGGCTCCAAAACAACCCTGTTAAAGGAACAATTGTGAAATGCCAACTTCCCACCAGAGTATGAACAGCAGGAGCCGGGCATGTCCTGTCTGTAACCGGGCTTCTGACAACCAACAGGGAGAGGGGAGGGGACGGGGGGGATCCTCTCTTGACAAGATTTATCAAGAAACATTTAACTGGGCTTTAATCATATTAGCAAGAGCCCAATTAGGGCTGAGAGCGAAGCGAGGCGGCCGGCGGGCTGCGGAGAGGAGGAGGAGGAGGAGGGGGGAGGAGGAGCAAGAGATGGAGTCACTCGAGGATAAGGTCCTTTCATCAGGCTGCGCTCTCGGCAAGCAGAGGAGTGCGAATAATCAGTGCCCTTCACTGGGGGGACGGGGGGGGGAGCGGGCGGGGAATGTGTGTAAAGGATCATTAAGGCCAGGCAGAAGGGGTTTTTTGTTGTTGTTGTTGTTTTTAATTATTACGGCTATTAAGGTGTTGTCTCTGGGCTCTCTCGGGCGCTGTTCTCAGGGACGGAGCGGGGAAGAAGCGAAGGGGCCGGGAGGCACCTGCTGCACCGCGACCATCTGCGCTGCCTGTGCGGATAGCGCTCTCCCTCCC
>KZ507061.1:104322-115139 GCA_002844005.1 Limosa lapponica baueri | reverse complement strand
TGTGTATGTAGGGCAAGTCTGGAGTTGCCACTTGGGTTTTTTCTCACCAGTTGATTGCCTTTCCGTGTGCACAGTGGCCATTTCTTCCAAATGGCTTTACAAGGTGAAGACAGAAGCACTGCTTCCCAAATCCTAAAATAAAAGAACTATTGGCACTCAGTCAAACCTGCAGGAGACCAGTTCACAACAGATCAAAAGAAGTGTTTCTTTACAGAGTAGATAGTGGTCTGACCGGTACATCTTCCCTAAATAGCATCTCCTTACTATCCCTGTCAAAGACAGAAAATCAGACTAGATCACTGGCAGGTCATTAGCCTGACTCCGGGGAGCATATCTCATGTGATTACAACCTCTGTTTGCTGGTTTTGCTGGGTTTGGGTGGGGAGTAGTTGCTTGGGGATGGTAGAAAGCTGTACATCAAGAACGGCACATCCAATAGGCTTAGAGCCCTTAGGTATGTACACTACGTCATGTGTCTGCACAGGTAAATCCATGCTTGCCACAAGGCTTTCTGAAAACAAGGTCTTTGGCATAGTCAGTTGTCTTGCCATCGTTTGATTTTTTGCCGGTTCTTCCAGATGGTTCACTGACAGGGTTGTTGGCCATAGAATATTTCTACTGTTGATTGCCACTATAGCTACATTCACAGCTTCCCCCTGACTAGTCTCTTTACTTAAATATTGTTAAGGATTATGGCTTCAAGGAGATAGTGGAAGCCTTTTTGTATCTGAGTAATTATGTACAGATCTTGTCTCGTATGTACAGAAAAACATTCTACTTAATGAGAAGTCTCCTAGTATTTTTACGTTCTATAGCACTTTCCCCAAAATACAGGCTATAAAATGAAAATTGTCCTTTTTCTAACTAAGCAGTTCAGTCTCTTTACCTCTATCAGTAGCAATTTCTCATTTTCTCTCTTTAACAGAAACATCTTCACTTTGAGCTTTGTTTTCTTAAAGTCGGGTTTCAGGTGAATACTTTCCATTACATGCTTTTTGCGAACAAAAAAGCAATCATACACTTGTAGCCACAGTTGTCTTGGTTATCTTACAGCTCAGGTATACTCTACAGTATAGGTAGTGCTATCTCGTCTCTCAGGCAAATGTTTTCAAACCAATATCTATTCTCTGCTGTCAGTATTAAATCAGTATTAAATCCACCGTAGCCCTGCAGAGCTGACACAGCAAAGAAGTTGGCTGGACTGTACCCTTCCTGGACACCAACAATACCAGTTTTCTCTTAGATCCACCTAGGGGATGGGTCAGGCCCAGAATGGGCACCAAGAATAGCTGTAGACCTTAACTGCCTTTGGCAGCAGCTTAATGGGGCCAGCAGTCCACCTGATTTTCCTGAGCCGAGAGAGAGAGGATTGATCCTTTCAGCCTTGGAAAGCCTTTCTCCCAACTTGCACAACCCTTTTGCTGTTTCTTCTGAAAATCAGCATGGCTACACAGGCTGCAGTTGTATGGAGACTCTCAGTCATAATCCTGCTACATTTCTTCCACACAGCCTCTTCAGCACCTGAAAAACCCGCTGTCTGAGATTTTTCCCATATTGCCTGTGATTTCTTGATGAAGACCCTCAGCTCAGGTCCTTCCCTCTCCCTTGGAAGCAAGCTGGAATTACTCCCAGTGCGATGTGGGGATAAGGCAGCAGGAATCCAAGAAGGAAGAGTTTTGCTTTGTACGAAGCAGAGAGGAAGAGGCAGACTGAAGGAGGAATAAAAAAAGGATATAAACAAAAAAATCATTTCCAAATGTAGTTACTGTGCTGGGAGAGAGAGGAGGCATTGAATACAGTTTAGATGGAGTGTATATAAATCATCTTGCATTACGAAAGATAGGAGTTGCATACACTTTAGATCTACCCTCTTGCCTTTTCCCTCTGATGAATTTTCCCTCCATCCCTTCCTATATTCAGCAGATTCAGTGTGGCATGTGCTGGAAAAGGAGCTGCTATTTATCAAATTAATCTTGAACATGCTGAGTTTCCAGCCTGCTTGTGGGTATGTGAAAAACTCCACACAAGTGTCTCACACTTATCTTTTCCCATTTATTCCAATTTATTCTTAAAGGAGCAATTTCCCTGTCATTTTGCCACTCACCAACAATTCCCAAATAACAGTATCTGAAATATCTTCCCACACACACACACTTAAATGCAAGTATAATATAGGATGCTGAATGGCATAGTTTTTTGTTATCCAGTAATTTTAGATAAACACCAAATGGTTAATAACTGTTGCTACAGAATTTATAGGCAAATCCAATACCATTTTAATCTTCTCTAATTAACCTTGGTGTAACCCAGAATTAGCTTCTGATTTACTGTAGCTTACTGAATGCTTTGGGATAGAATAAGTGACAAGGAGATCACAATATTAATGCACATTTTAGCCTTTGAATTGAATGAACATTACGGCTTTAGTTCTCATGTTATTTATTTCAGTTTTAAACTGACATGTGCCCATTATGACCACGGTTGTCTTAATCCACAGCAGATTTAGCTAGAAAGAAAGCCAGGCCTGCAATGCTGAGTTAAACAATCCAACACTTGCACTGTATAGACTTTGCACTTTCTTTCAGAGATAGGTGGGTTATTTCCAATACCTGCCGATCTCTACTTTTAATCAGATCTCATTTCTCTACAATTATCATTTCAGGCTTCTGTTGATTGCTTTTTCTAGGCATAATGAGTAGAAAGAAACACTATCTCATTGTGCAGAATATTGGATTGGTTGGTGTAATAGACTCAGTTCTATTTTTTGCCTTGCTCTTTGAAAAGTTAATTTTCTCTTTCATCAAATAACTAGCAGAGTACTAATAGCATATGAGGTTTTAGAGGGATTTGCATTAAAGAATGCAGCTGAGTGCCTTATCTACTTTTGGAACCGGAGTGACATATGGATGCTCTTTTACTATTGAATACCTAAGGTGAAGTTTAACGCTTGCTGCAAGGCCGCCTTAGTTTTAAATTCATGGAATGAGAATGTGGATTAGCTCTCCCTGAAGCATACCTGTAGCATGGGGAGGAGGTGGTGGTGCTAGCACAGGCTTGCAAGCATAAAGTTGCAGGTTCAAAGCCTCATCAAAGGAGCAGAACCCTTCATTCCAGTTTGAAGCTGAGAGAAATCCTCTTAAGTCATATGCCATTGTATCGGCCCTCTTTCACAGTGAGCAGTAAGTGCCCTAGGGGAGAGCTGAAACCATTTGACGGACAGGATTAATTTCATTTGGTGGATGGTGCCTGAGCCTCTACTTGCCACAGAACATGAAGAGACAATAGTATAGAGACCCTGTGACTAAGATTTTCTGCAGTCAAAGTAGCAAGGGAGGACTGTTCGGTATGACTCTGCCATGTGCCCCATTGTTTTACTTTTCAAATAATAAGGCAAAACTGTGACTGGTGCACAAGCAGTCTGTCTCACTCAGAGAGCATAAGCTGCATAATACAGCCCCCAATCAGTTCTGAGCACTTCCAGCTATACAGATATGTTGGGAAACCCTCCAAAAAGACAGATACTTCAAGGCATAGACTCAAAATGTACCTTAGACTGAGAAGTTCTATGTCTAATTTCTCCTCAAGAAAATATTAACTACTGTTCTACAGTAATTTGGGGTACCTAATGTCAGTTGATTGTTACCATTTTATTAAATTCTAATCCACAGCAGGGAAAAGGTTCAAGAATTTTCCCTCAAATGGCATTTGCAATTCACACATTGAATAGTCTGGTGGCTCCTGAGCTGTGTTAATCCTACTCACACTCCACATATTCTAGCAAACTTGAACACTCAACTCTAACTTCAAACAAACTGAGCACACAGGAAAAACACAACAATTCCTTATGTCCCTGAGAAATTTAAGAATACTGTACTAAACTTATTTGGGAGTAGATTTCCTTGCATCAGTCTCACTGTCATGCCACAGTGTCTGGTTTAGACATCTTACGTGAAATCTGAGACAAGACTCAATCAAGCCTGAATAAACAGTGTTCCTGTACTTCTCTCACAGCAGTCTAACGGGAGAAGTCCCAGACTAATTAGTGTGCTGTTCCCCGCAAAGCTTTCTCACACTCCATAGTTCACACTTCACTGAATCCTAACCCTAGGCTGAGGTGTAGTTCAAAGGCAGAGAGAACTCCAGGTTACTCTGGGAGTAACCTGATGGGAGATGCCCAGAGCCTAACTGGGTCTCTCCCCTCCAGCAGCCACTCTTAGCTTTTTCCTACTGCTTACTGTATCCTACTCTTATTAATGATGAGGACAAAGACTGCCAAGCTCAGCCCAGTGCAGCACCCGCTCCTGTAAAATGGAGAAGAAACTGTCTCAGACCCTTCTCAGCACTGTGCTCATTCAGTAAGGGAAGCAGAGATGCTCTGGCATAAACCTTGCCAAACACTGTCCTGTCCACATTTTGCAACATAAAACACTGTGGCGTTTCTCCTACACACACACAAAAAAAGTTTTGTGAAGTCCCTTTTATGGAAGTTGAGCCTTTTGTCTAGCTTGAAGTTCAAAATACTTTTCTGTGATCAGAGCCCTCCTGAATGATAGCGAACTGAGAAACAGTGTTGCCTGCAAAAGGGAAAAATCGAGTCCATTTGTTAAAAAGGAATTCCTGTTAGACATACTCATTCTGCTATAGGATAAACTGACTGCACCTGAAAAAAAAAAGGAGTGCCTGTCTTTCTTTCAGAGCATGCTAATGACTCTCTTCAACTCACATCATGCTTTTCCTTCTTACTGAAACTCTGTAAGACCTGCTGAGACTAGAGTCTGCCAGGTAAGACTTGCAGGTTCAAGGACATGTAAGAAGCCTCAAATTTTATATCCATGCTTTGAAAATTAGTGACTATTCTTTACTCTATTGTATCTTGTTTGGAAGCCCAAACCGTGTAGTTAGGCAGACTCTGTTTGAAGTGACAATAGTGGCATTCATTGTGTTGTCAAAGGACACAACCTAACAATTATATAGTGATTTCCCTCCCGCTAGCACTTCAGTAAGAACTCCATGTAAGATACTTTATCTATCTAAAAATCTTGTCCTTATTTTCTCACAATCTAGTGGGAACTGGCCTAAAAAGAGTTATTGGTCCTTTCCAAAATGGCACTCTTGAATACAGTTCACATATGTTCCTTTACAGAACCTTATCCTTTATATCCCACATCTGAATGCAACCTTAGGCAGGCTGGCATGCTAAGGAGCCATATTAATTTCCTCCCTGAATATTGTCCTAAAATCAAGTCAGAGTACACTTTCTAGTTTCAGGCTCAGCATGATTCCATAATCTCTAGTCTATTTACCCCTAACCATAATCCTATCACTCACCCTACGCTTTGCCCTGGTTCAGCAGAACCTGAAGGAATGAAATACCACATTTTTCATGGCTTAAACTAATAGCTATTGTGTAAAAACTACTTTGCAGACTCTCTCACAGTAATTTTCTATCCTGAATTTTACTGACATGTACTCTACATGGTTTTTACTAAACTCATTGTTTTAAATCCTTGTCTTACTAAAAATAGGACTTACATCAACCCCAACTCCTACCTATGATGAAAGCTAAGGGACCTTCAGTGGCTCCCAGGGAAATGACATTTCTTATTTTCTCACAGTGTAATGTAATGGGAACTGTCCTAAAGTAACTCAAGGCTCTCTCCTCTAAGCATTTCCATTCAAATTACATACATGTTATTTACTGAGCCCTATTTATTATACAAGTGATAGCATTTATCTGAGCTCCGATTCAATGATTCCAGAAAGAATGATGCAGTATTTAAGCAACATAAGTAACATGTAATCTTAAAAAGATTAGAAGAAACTCTGATAACCTAGATGGTCCTGTCCGCAACCACTGGTTCTTTTCATCGTTGCTAGTCTTGGACACATGTCAACACAATGAGCTGTTGAACTTTAAGTGACATAGTAACTACTCCGAGTAGGCAGAAAGCCTACAGAAAGATGTGCAATGAACATTTGCTCACTGCAAAAACATACTTTGGGAAAATGTTTCAAGTGTTACTCTGTTTTCACACCATGCTAGCTAGCAGTTCACATGCTAAGCAAAACTTCACATTAAGCCAAGACCGAAAAATAGTACAAAGTGAGATGAAGAAACACTTCTGATGTTCTCAGCAACGAAATTAGCAGATTCTCTCGCCAGCTGGGGAGGAGCTGCTCTTGTATAGCACTCTTACCTTATAGGTTACTTCTCTAAACCTTCACGTTAAGGCTATTCCTAGCCCTGGTTAAGGCTAAGATGGCTTCAATAGCATTTAAAAAATAGAGATGATAGTCACTTTCTTGATTCTGACATGTCTCAGTTATGGTGGGGAAGGGGAAGCTGTCTGCAGTCAATGCTACTCAACTGTGGTCACTGTTTATCGCAGAGATTGTCTGAAAGAAGGCAAGCCACGTACTCTATGTATTAAAAGAATATCTACAAGTAAGTGTTCATTAAGTTATTTCAGCTGTAAGAGGCCTGACAACAGAAATTATAAAGTAATATTTTGCATTCAAAAGGCCAGCAAGCACAGGACTGACATTTACTGTGAAAATAGTCCAAACCAAATGAACACAGCTAGAATCTTTCGAAGTACCACTGCTTGAAATTTATTGTCTAGCTTTGGTAAGAAAATAATGAAACTTTACATTTCCCTTGGTATTTTCTTTCTTGCCTTCTTGATTCTATTGACATATGAGCATTATGTTAATTTGACTCAAAGAACTTGTATTATTATTAATAATAGCAATTCAATATAAATTAAAGTTAAATTAATTATAATTAATTAACTTTAACACTTATGTACACAGTGATAACTGGGGCATTGATTTCTGGTTCCTAGCTTTTAATTTTCCTTTTTAAAGTAACATGCTACTTTGTTTGTTTTGCTTTGTTTTTTTAATTTTGTTCTCAACTGCTACATGTTTGGAGAGTATTGTCAAAGTAATTTATATTATTTAAAATAATAAACTAATAACAGAGTGGCTTGTGCTTGTATAATATGATGTTTATATGCTTGTATTTACTGCATTTCACATGTTCTTAGAGTATTAAGTAATTTTGAACTCATTCTTCCCCATTCTTTACTTGTTTGCTTTATTTCATATAATGTACAAATAATTAAGAGAACTGTAAAATATTTGAAAAAATATATTGTAAATGCAAGGGAATATAATTCTAGTGAAAGAATGTTACAAAAGCAATCATTTTCCATTACAGGATGAATATGTCTTGTTTCTCTTTAATGAAGAACAGTTTTTGTATCTACTACTTCTATGCTTCTTCCTTAGAAATTTTGCTTATGAGATGAAGCATAGTAATGTTCAATTAGAGATGTAGCTATAAAATAGAAAAAATAAAAAAAAATCAACCATGATAAAAAAGTCTTACAGACTTGGAAGACCTGTGTTCTAAGTGTTCGTAGACTGCAGCCATCTAGCGCCAAAAAGTAGTACTCATCATACAATACCTTGTTATTATACGGTACTATTGCTTCTTGATAGATGACAATAAATTTATGAAGGCAAAAACTATCTACCATATATTCTGGTATATAAAAATGTTTAACAGCCAACTAAGCACATTAATTCCTTGTGAGATAGAGTGTTCTCTTCCTTTTGCTTATGATCTAATTAAATGCTTTGAGTCACATTAAATAATTCTTAAAATTGTTCAAGAAGCACTGGAAGAGGAGTTACTAGGAAGACAGATATCAGCTGGTCACGTTATTTACCTTACCTCAAGTCTACATAAAGGCTTTGATGGTCAGTTATGTTAAATGGGGAACTTGATACTGTTTCCTATAATTTTTTTTCCCCCAAACAAAAAATGGTTGGGGGAAAATGGCTAGACTTTCTACTGCTGAAGAAGCATTTTGTATTTTCCCAGTGACAATGAAAGTATAAAACCTTCCATGAAATCCTAGGCAATTGCTAGGTAAGAGAATTACAAAAGCAATATTCCTGATTATAGGATATGCCATCCAGATAAAAGGCAAACTGGACTTTCAGTAATTCACAATACCAGTAAAACAACATCTATTAAATTTTTATCCACTTTTTACAATAGAGAGCTACTTTTCAATAAGCATCTTTCGCTATTGTAGTAAAATGGTTTCTCAGACAGTAGTACCTTAAAAAGTAGTTGTAGCTAACAGGCTGCAAACAGTGTTTTTAAAACGATGAAGTGCTTAGCACCACAGGAAAATAGGGGTGCTTAGCACCTTACAGTAGTAGATCCAATACTATTGCTGCTTGACTTTTAGATTACTGAATGTGACAAGTTTATTTATCCATCACAACCGGAAAGTAGTTAGAAAATGCCTTTGCACATTCGGGGAGATGCTATTGATCTGTTCCTTTTCTTCAGGGACTAAAGGACATCCAGCTTGTTAGACACTCTAAGGATGAATGATAGAGATCATATGCCCTTTAAAATACCTTTTGGGAAAGATCTTATATTACTTCTAGGCTGAGTAGGAAAAAGGGGTGAGTGTTTGTTTGCTTTCTGTTTTGCCACCTGTAAAATAGCTTGCCTGAACTTCAGAGTGAAATAACAAAAGAAGGTAAACAGGCACACAGAGGTGAAGAGACCAAACATTGCCTTTGAGAATTGGAGGGTGCTTCAACTTCAAAGATCATTCAGGCTGGTCTTTCACTTCTCAGTCACAGGGCTGGATGGAAAACAGTACTGAAAGGAGAAAGAAGAGGACAGACACAGAAAAAAAGGCTAGTGTTCATGGCACTCTTACAGGATGTGGAGCAGTGAAGTCTTTCAGTATGCTGAATACTTCTGACTGACTGAAATTCCAGTGAGACCTTGATGAACGTTTGTTGAAACTATCATATTAAAAAACTAAAAAAGTCTCAGATTTGACAGACTTGTACTTGTAAAGGTAATAAACTATTGTTAACATTTCTAGCCAGCCCTCTTTAGATGTATGAATAAATGTATCAACTGTGGAAAGCTTGTGTAGTGTCTATTAGACAAAAGGGCAAGAACTGATTCTTGGTATTAAAACCAGGTACAACCGTCTCTAAATCTTAGCACAACTATTTAGTTCCTCCAGAAGGTACTTCATTCAGTTCATAGCCTATCACGTTACGATAACATAGCACAAAATGTTATCAAAAAACATTTGCAGAAAGTAATTATGATATTATGATAATTGTGATATAGTCTTGGCATTATTTCTTTCTATTTTCTACTGGTGAAACATAACTGACAAAGTTTCCAGTAGACCTAATTAATTTATTAGACTTGTGTCATTCTCTGTACTCACTAGAAAATCAGAATAAAAGGCACGGCATTATGACAGAATAAGGAAAACAGAGACAAAGCTGATCTATACCACTGTTTCCACTATAAGCAATATATAAATTCATGCCTTTAACACCAAGAAGTTTGTATTTTTTAAACTAGTTCATTAGTTTAAGCATATGCAGAATGTGTATTTGCCATTTTGCTCTTTTAGTCTGTCAATGAAAGCGTAGTCTTGCTTTAAAAGAATAAATTGATAAATTTATACAAAGTCAATAGCACTTTAGGACATAGAGTGCTTTACATTTTTTGTTTGTTTTTTTTTTTTTCATTTAGAAGATTTGTTATACGTGTTAGCATTTTCTTAGTAAATGCTCCTTGTGAGATTGAACACTTTTCATATCATTAATTTTCCCTAAACACATTTTCAGTGCTTTTATGCGATGTTAATAAAAGCTGAAACACTAGTTTCCAGAAATCATATGGCTGGCACAACCTATAAAGATGTTGATTCCAAGTGACAGTCAACACGTCACAAGATGAAACCATATGTTTATAGAAAAAAAAAACAGAGAGGAATTTATCACAACAAAGTCTTTTAAGAAGTGTATGCACTTGAATAAAAGCTATTGCCCATCTTTAACTAGATTCAGTCAAGTCAGGTAGACTTAGATATTAAATCAGAGTTTTGGTATCAACAAACCAGATACAATCTTATGACAGAACCAGCTCCCACCCGTATGTAACTCTTCAATAACAGGGAAGATGCCATTTTCCCAATGCAACTGTGTTAATGATTATGTTTCTCTTGAGATAAAAGATAAAGAGAAGCCATGAAAAGACTGGAAAAACACATACTTTAGACAGGAAAAATTAAAATTATTACAATCACAATTAACTTATTCTATAAGAAAATGATTTTTCTAACAATAAACAATATTCATTGAAATGTTACTGGTTTTACTATTCTGAAAAAAATAATTAGAAGGATAATGGCTGCAACCTTAGTCTCTATGTTTTAATATGTTTGTACACTGTTCCTCTGTTGAACTCATTCAAGGCACCACATGGAATGTGATCTCCAGGTAGGGCAGAACAGTAAACTTAATTCTTTTCAACTCTGAGAAGAAATGCCGGTCTGAAAGTAAAACAAAGACCACAGATACAAATTCAAGCTCTTTTCCAGGCTGCTAAGAGAAAACACATTATGTTATTATGGGTAACCCAAGCAGCATTCCTCTGAGTTTAAAGAAAAGTGTAGCAGAGTTTATGAAAGGATATATCAGAAGACTTGCGAATACTGGCCCCAAGCCAGTGATGTCACCAAGTCTTGATTGCTTTGTTACAGCATTTTTCAACAGCAGCGTTTTAGCAATGTATTATCTTGGCTATATATTATTTCTGGAAGCTTTCTAGCTTTTATTTCTAGAAAAAGAGTTTAGGAATAGGTTCAGTATCTGATTTATATTTAACGAGTAATCAAGTGAGCCAGGGACAAAATGCACATTTTATCTGCTTTAGTAACTGCTCCACATAAAGAACTGATAACCTAGTT
>KZ507061.1:54920-68246 GCA_002844005.1 Limosa lapponica baueri | reverse complement strand
GGAAATACAAACACAAGCTCCAACACAATCCAACACCCATCTAAATCAGTAAGAAGCTTTCCTTTGATTTCATAGGGAAACCAATAATTTCTACAACAATATTCAATGAAGCCCAAAAGGGAGCAAACTGATGTGGAAAATGTACAACCAATTGTAGTTGTACATTTCTTAATTTTACATTAGTTTACTATTCTTACTGATGGCTATTTCAATCAATTTCAAGTAATTCTAAAATTTTTGTTAATCCTTCCTCTCTTTGAAAGTCTTAATGACCAGATATCTGGTCATAAAGAAAAGTTCAGGATACAAAAATACCTGTTGGCATGACTTGAAGCTTATTTTCTCAGTAATTCCATTTGCTTAAGAGGAGATACTTCAGAAGAATGTATAATTTAGAATGAAGAAAGATATCCATTTATAAGCTAAAAAACATTTTTCCACGCCACTAAAAATATCTCCTAATGCATAATTCAAAGAAAATAAGGATTTCCTTGCAACAAGTTAAACAATAAAAAAGCAAACAGATGGAGAATATATTTATAATACATTCAAAATCTATAATAGGTCTCTCAACCAGTATCACTTTTTTGTCTGTCATCCTAAAATCTTGATATTCCTCAGTTGCTAGGATACTCCAGCTGAATAAACTTCTATTTTCTTTCTCACTACTTCAATTGTCCACTATTGAAATATTTGTATTATACGCAGAAAGAAAATAGTTCAACTGTAAACTTTTTTCCGACAGCAGCTACTGTATAAAAACAGCATACATGGATAATAAAATGTGCTTCTCATTTTTAAGAATTTATTTTATACACTCATGCCATAAAGAAAAAAGCTTGTTATGACCATTAAGCCAGTTTTTCCTTAAATACTTATATATCAAAATATTGTTTGAAATATATAAAGAACACAACGGACATTAGCTCCTTTAGGTATTTCTAATTTAAAGAAAAAAGCTATGACATATTAAAAAAACAAAAAGAATTTACATCACATTTTACTATCTTGTAAAAAACCTCTACTTTTTTACCATTGAGAATCCTGCACCTTATCATAAATAACTTTTCAAATGTTCCAGTAATACATATGGGTCTCAGGTTATCTGGAATTGGGAACTATAGGTAGTTTTTATGATCTGTGATAAGATAAAATGTACTATACAAGATAAATCTTTCTCAAATATCCCAAAATCCCTTTACTTTTCACAAGACTTAAAAATATACATATTAGAAACTTACTTTATTTGTATATAAGAGTATTTTCAGTATTTTTAGCCATCAGTTATTATATTTTAAGAAGCTTAACGTATACGTAACAATATACATAGAAGACATACTGAATATAAATGTTTCTGGTGATTAAAATGCTATAATTCTGTAGTTTTATTGTTACCAGATTTTACAAAGGAAAATTGTTTGACAACAATCTCTATTCAGCAATCTTTCAACAACAGCCATTGTTGTAGATGCTGCCTCATCTGTGTATGTCCTCCTTGAAGGTCATATCAAAATTATAAAGAAGCTGCTGAAGGAAAATCAGAATTCTTACACAAAATAATAAAAAACCGCAACTAATAAACACTCTATGACAAGCATTACATGAAAAAAATTCAACAAAGAAACCTCTGCTTGACTGAGAACTGCAATTTTAAGCAAGGGCAAAGAATAAGCTCTCCTCAGCAAAGGCTATAGAAAGTGCAAGATAATCATACAATATGCTTGAGATAGATTTTTATCACTGTAACTGGTCCCACAGTAGAGTTTTAGAGAGGAATATAAGTATGAGGGATATATTGCAACAGTAACATTTATCAAAATCAATTCCAAAGTTTTCTTGGCACTGTCTGTTGACCTTCAGTGTAGCTTTGTACTATTACTAGCAAGAAGAGGACAAGGAATTCATGAGTAGATTATAACGATTAGAGAACAAAGCTCGAAGGACGCCTTCACCTGTGATTTGCCAGTCACACTGGGAGCCTTCCAAGCAAATGAAACTTTCTGACTTCATGAACAGAAGTTTTGTCACCACAGTGCAATAAAGAACAATCCTGAGCAGCCTACACCTGCTTGTGGTTTGGCCATCTGAATTTCACCTGAACTGGTCTGAAACTTTAAAACTCTGACTTATTCGGGTAGTGAAGAAAAAAACCACCATGAGATGTAATCAAGCAGAACAAAATTTTCACTGGAAAACTTTTTTTGACACACTAGATACATCAGTTTTTGTGTATTGGACAGCCTACAAAAATGACTGGCATTCCTAGTGTACAATTAAATTAGACATAAACACACAAGCTGTTCCAAAATATTTTGTAACATCAAAAAGGAAAAAAAAATGGCATAAATTGTTGACAACTGGTGAAAGATGCAATATAGCCTCTCTATGTTAATCTTGACTGAATCATTAACTCCTTTCTGCTAATCACTAACTTCCTGAGAATATTAAGTTAAAATTCTCAGGTTCTGACTGGCTTTTTAGACCTAACTTTCAATCTCTCAAACAGAGACTTTCACTGCTGCATGAGATGTACAATCTTATTGTGTCTTTCAGCACTGTGCATTTTAGTTTTTATGTTTCATGTGGTTTCCCAGCTTTTCAATTTAATACTGAATGTATTATCTTTTGCAACAGTTAACACACAGTGTTTTTCTGTGAGTTTTTCTTAATCTTACAGTTGTTTCTAAAGATGCTTTACCAATTCAGTTATACTACTCCCTAGTAGAAACAGGTGGTATCTCAAAAGCTTCTTTCTATAGTGAGATTAACAGGCAGTGGGAGACTGGATTTCCCATCAAAGTTTTACCTTTAAGTGAAGGTAGAAGTTTTGAATTGCAGCCATAAGCCTACTGTCCTTGAAAAATTATAGACTATTAATTAAGTAATTCCATCAGCACTGCAGTAGAGCAATTTTTCCCCTCAAAACTTGAAAAAAAATAAAGATGAATTGAAGCTAAGAGCTCAATCTAATCCTATAAACTGCCTGACTACTTGATTGGGCACATACAGAAGTCAGTTGTTCACTCAAGTACCCGATGAGTCACTGGTAGAGACATGATTATATGTAAAAGTCCTGAATTCTCAGATTTCCTTACTTTCTTCTAGGCAATGCTGCCACCTTCTTTGAAGTACAGCCAAAACAGGCTTCAAAAGTATTCCTGCATTAAAAATAGGCATGGGAAAGAAAAACAACTCCTGTCTGAAATATTAATTTTTCCTGTAGAAGGCATGATAAAGATATATAAGATCCTAAAGATACATTGGGGAAGCATATTTTTGCTTCTATATTCCTTTGTCATTCACTGGTTCTGACAGGAATCAAAACTTAAAGACCAAGAAGTTCTGCTCCTTTGCTGCAGTCAAATTCTATTTTCTATCAGACAGACAAAGACACAAACCATTGCCAGCTAGCGATGATGACAACATGCTCATCAAAATTTGTGAAATGCTGCTGAAAAGAATGTACATAACACTACAGTCTTACTAAAGAAGCGGCAGTTCTGCTGTCTCACCAAGACAACACAGTTTAGGATACTGTGGTCCTTTGCCACATTATATCAATCTATATCAAGCAATAGACAGTAATATAATTTTTGGTACTACTCTTGGAGAATGACTGTTTCCTTAGAACAGGAACTATGATGATGCACAAAACTATTTTAACTGCTATTCTTTCACGAAAATGAAAGACAAAAGGATCAAGGTACCTCTCAACTTTATACACTACTAGCAGCCACTTAGAAACACCCTCCTACTCAAGTACATCCACCTACATTTTCTTAATCATTTATCAAGAGCAGAATAAATCTTATTGTCATTAAGTTTAAAAGTAAATGGGAAAAAGACAAGTTAGGCTGTTTGTGAAAGAGAAGAGCCCTACCAACAGTCTCTTGTAACTGAGGACAAATTCCAGCTGTTGAAAGCAGTGGTTTGGAAGACACCTGCTAAATGACATACAAACTCACAGAAGTTAAGCAAGTTCCTAGGATTCAGCAATTTCTTCACAAAGAAAATGCTCTTGCCTGAATTATAATACTTTAGTCACACATTACTGCAGAAAAGAGAACATCACAACACTCATCCTCCTTCTACAAAGACTCTGATATTTCATCTAAACGCTAGCAGTGATTTGAGTATACCTATAGGTTTTGAGGACCTCAGCAGAAGAAACCTCCTTGCTGGAGTTAGGACTGACCTTTAGGCTAAGGAGTCTAAACACACTAAGACCAAAAAAAAAAAAAGAAAAAAAAAAGGGGCAATGAGTTTTCAACATAGCTACATGTTGCCTGCAAAGATGAACTGAAGAAGGTGGAGGTTTTCAAGACCTCAGCTTCGGCTCTTAGGGTATATATGGGTTTTTATATACATATATATCTAAATCACAATATTTTGAGGGAAATTACATTATACATTGTGACTTACTTAGCTAATATGGTACCAAGTATCAGAAATTAATAGGTAACTTATTCCTGTCATGGTGTAATTAGTTTGCAAGCACAGTTGCTGCAATGTCAGAAAACAAAAGATGCTTTGAAACACAAAGGAACATCATGCTTGCAATTTTGTGTATTTCCCATTCGCACTATTTTATGACCATCTACAACTTAAGAA
Organism: Limosa lapponica baueri; assembly: GCA_002844005.1. Taxonomy (NCBI): domain Eukaryota; kingdom Metazoa; phylum Chordata; class Aves; order Charadriiformes; family Scolopacidae; genus Limosa; species Limosa lapponica. Next base: position 63,635 of record KZ507061.1, on the reverse strand, counting down.
CACTTTAAAAGCAGTAAATTTGCCATGAATTTTTTAGTATTCAGAAAGGTTTAGAGAGGTTCCCTGAATCACTATCTTTAAAATGAAAGGCCATATAATTACTAAGTGATATTAGTTTTCCTATCATAAAATGCAATATAGTATTTAATGTAGAGTAGCTACTTTTTACTCAGTAAAGGAGTTAAGGCATGTGTATAAAGGTACATGACTATTTGACGCCTAAAAAAAAAATCTGTTCTTCCCTACTAACTATAATACCAAGAAATCAGAAATTTCAATGAGTTGTGGCAAATCTATCATTGCAATATTGCTTCTACTGTTGGGACACTTTTTAATTCAAATACTGCCTTAGAATTTGACCTTTATTTATAAAGCAAACAAAATCCAATGAAAATAATAGTGGCATGATAGATTACCAGGTATAAAAGTTCACAGAAAGTTAAAATCAGAACTGTAACCACCAAAATACCAAAAAAAAAGAAGCATAAAATGGTTTCTAAACATTAAAACTGTATTTATTCATGCTGGAGCTACACATTTAGAAGATCTGTTACATAATATTCTCATGCTTCTCTTTATAAAAAATGTATTCTAATTTAAGAAACTTTTCCATACCTATTAGCAGGTGTTATAACAGCCAGCTGGAATCCATACAATTTAATTTTCATTTTCTCTTTCTGCATCTGTCTTTTTATGCTTCAGTATTTTCCTTTTTATGCTTTTTTAATGTTATATCTTATAATTTGAGAACTTTTTCTTTTAGTCTATCCATTATATTCAACATAATTGGTCATAGACCAGACAAAATTTGCACGTACCTGAAACTGCTGTGTCTGCTTTTCAAAGTACAAAGAAAACATTATTTTTCAAGCAACAATTTCATACAACACTAAGGTTCTCCAGTGGCCAATTAGTTATAAGGTTGATTCTGCTAATACACATTTTGCTGAAGAGTGACTTGAATAGCTATTTTAATTGTAATTATTTCTACTTAATAAAATTCAATAGTAGCAAACACAATTCAAGTGCTTAGAGATGAGCACATGGTGAAGGACCCTCTGTAACACATGAAAAAGAAATGAGCTGTTTCTACAGTCAGGTCCAAGCAAGACAACTTGCTAATAGATATATCTCTACCATTCTCTACTGACAGCTGGTAACACACCATAGTTTTTGAAGTAATGGAATAAATGCCTTCTGTAACAACTCTGTATTCTGTATGCCCTCACATTACCCTTTAATATGAGTTAAGGGTGGATAAAAATGAGGTAACATCAGCTATTCTCTTCATTGGCAGGAAGGTCTGCATGTAACTTGTCCTCCCATTCTAGGCTGTCCCATCATCACTCTCTGGGAGATGGGTTGTTCAACACATTAGATCTTTGGGGAGAACACACAGAAATGGGACAAGAACAAAATAACAGGTGACATCACTGTTGCCGTGCTCTCCAAAGTGAAGTGCTGGTAAACAGACCTGTGGGCTCCATATGTTCAATACTTGATCTCTCTCAACTCTCTAGTTTTTTCAACACAGCATATGAGAAAGTTTTATTGTTTCATTCTTCTCACAACTAATTATTTGCTATAAGAGGTACTTGGCAATGAAATACTTAATTTTTCTTCTGATCCATCAATATAAAAACTGAGGATGGGAAGTAGAGCTCCTTGATTTCATTGCAAACTAGTGAGGCCTGACAATGCAAAAATCATTTCCTCTGGAGGTAGAGATATAACACTGTGAAAGCATACGAGTGACATAATCTGCTTCCCGATTATATTGCAGGACTGACTACTAATACTATTTCTGAAAGATCTCTGCCTATCAATTCTTGAAAATCTCTACAGCCTTTGTTAAGCAAGTGAAAAATCCATCTTTGTAAGTGGAAACAATTATCCTGCTATCAACCTGAATACAGATGCATGGTGGTCAAATTAGCTTGATTGTTCTTCCTTTCCTGCCTCTGGGGGGAATTGATCACTGTCAGTTTATAACAACTTTCTGAATGTTTGAAGAAGACAGCAGGACTTGTTAAATTAAACTATTGTGTCTTCTGCTTTTGCCATTCACTGAGCCAGTTCTATGATGACTAACAGCCATGGCTGTTTCTTATCAACTTGAACTTATTCCCTTCAAGGTGTTTGCAAACAATGTTTCTCAGTTTGCTTTTGGAACCTTTCTTGTTAGCAAAGTGAGGCTTACAGGCCTATAATCCCCCATGGCCTCTCTTCCTTTCTAAGGTAGTAATTTATCTTTTCCCATCTTCACTCTTCCGGGACCCTCCTTTTGTCCTGTAAAACCTCTCAGAGATGATTGTTAATGGACCAGACGTTATTTCAGTTAAATGTTTATGTACCGTAGGAAGAATGCCATCAGGCTCTACCTATGTAAAACCTAACTTACCTAACATTTAACTTGATAGTTCTCTATTTTGTTTGGTAGTTACTCTCCTTAAAAAGCCCTGTTGTGAGACAGTAAGAATACATTTGCATCTCCAGTGGCAATGAGCACACTACTAAACAGAGCATTGAAAATCCAGTAACCTGATTTATATTCTGCCATCTGTATATATTATTTTATTCTATGGTTTTGGATAGCTTTGATAAGGTATTGATTCATGATGACATACTATTTATTCATTGACAGCATGATAGCTGCTTGACTCTGCAAGTTCTATCGAAGACCACTGACTGGTTTGGGGTTTTTTTTGTATGTCTTTTCTCCCTCCTGCAGTACTTGCTGCAGAAGATATTAGGCAGCTTACCGAAGCATAGTAACTCTTCCCATATTCTGCTGATGTGGGGAAGCTGGAGGAAAAAAGACACAGGCTTTGTACAGGACAGCCAGCAATTACTTAGAAATAGGCAGAATAGTTGACTGCAGGTAATACTGTCTACAACTGTGAATAACACTCATGTAAACAGAAAGTAGAGCCTTGACATTTTCCCAGTCACTTATATTTTGAATTATGAAATGTCTGTATAAGGCTGGTTAAAATGAAGGTATTTTTTTCACTTGTATGTCTTCTTGGTTATATGATTCTTAAGGTTTCCTAGTTTTCATTCATTTGGAATAAAATGTTTATCAGCTTTTATTTCAGGCTTGCTTTCTCCAGTCTCTCGGTCTCTCTCAGTCTCTAAGTGTTGTTACAGTATCTCCATCAGAGAAAATAAACATGTTTTAGATTTTTTCCAAAAAATCTTCTCTGTAGCAGCCACTGGTTTTTCTTTTGGCATTAAATCTTTAAGGACATATTTTGTCTCCATTGTTTTCAAAATAGATATTTCAAAATTTCCAGCATAGCTATTAGGAGGTTTTGCTCACATGAATTGCTAATGTTTAACTGTTGTCTTTGAAGGCTTTTCAAGCAACCCAAATTGGCCTTGAGGTGTATTACCATGAAAGCAATGGTGAGACTAAGAAAGAATTGTATGTAGGGGGAATATTAAAACAACATCAGAGCTTTGACCAAATCCCTTTAGGGCAGCATGCCTTAATTCATAGCTATTGAGCAAGCACTGATGTAGCAATGCAGATTGTTAGAGACAAGAAAATTTGGAAACTATAGTTCAAGAAGCTTTGCATATATGGATGACAGGCTATAAAAGCAAAGCCAATTTAAGCATGTCCCATTGCAATGGTATCTTTATACCTTGCTGAGAAGTAGAACAGATTGTAATAAAGGAAGAAAGGTCACAGAGAGAGCAGCTTTATACTGACTCTAATGTGAAGAACACAGATCTTTACAAGAATTCAAGCCTCTGACTCTCTCTGTTCCTCACACACTAGATCATCTGGAAGGAACAGAATAAATAACCAACAGGGAAAGGTTAATAATAGGTTTCAAACCCCCATCAAGTCAAAATCAAAAGTCGAGCAAAGTAGACATGAAAAACAGAGATAAAGGCAAGCATATTCAGGAACTGGTACAATAGTAGTGTATTACTGAAGCTGATTCAGATAAGAAAATACCAACTTTATTGCTATCTGAAATACGTATATTCACTCTAGGGTTGTTTTATCATTCAAACGACTATGAACATACAGAAACAAAGCACGTCTATGGACATCTGCAGTCAAAGAAAAGGATGATTCCTTGATATTAATGCATTAATCTATGCTAGGTAACATAATGTTCCATGATCACATAATGAAAGAGTATTTAGAAGAGGCACAGGGAAAAGGGCAGAATACAACCAGCTGATAGAACCTTAAATGAGGAAAAATTCTCTGCTGACAGAAATTGGCACTATGCCTGGTACATCAATGAAGCTGAATCAATCTATAGAGAACTTGATCTTGAATAAGCCAATTTTAATTCTGCTAAAATGGGGACTGTGAGGCTTAACAGCCTTCTACATATTTTATTCACAAATGAAAAATACCAGAAATCTGGAATAAACAGAGCAAGCTATGTCAGTACAGTCAAAAACATTACATAAATCTCCAAAATAAATTTTAAAGATCCCACATTACCAATTTTAATGCAATGAATATACACAAAGATCCATCACTTATAACTCGGTAGTGCCTTAGGCTTAGATGACATTTGGGGTTCTGAATTTCATGGCAAAGAGTAGAAAATTCACTGATAATTTTGAAACTTATTGAAACATCAATTTCAGTTTTGAGAAACTGAATAAAAAGTTATTTCTGAAAAAACACTTTTTTTAAAAAAAACCATGTTTTCCACTGTGGGGAAAAAAAAAAGAACACATTCTGTTGCTAAATTCTGAATTGTGAATAATCATGCCTTTTCCTGCCTTGACTAATGCATGGAATTAAAACAAGTCTTTCTGTCTTCTCAGGCCACTGTGTAATTGCTATACTCAAGCAAATATGGTTAGAGTGTCTGCCTTCTAGTGAATGTTGCAAGGCAGTTCTGTTGATTTCATGAGCAACTGAAGAATGAGAAAGAAAAAGGAACATGCAGAAAAAGGAGCAAAGGAAGGAACATCAAGGAAATTAAGAGCTACAGGGATTCAAATATGTGTGGAAGAATAGTATCATAGAATGGTTCAGGTTGGAAGGGACCTTAAAGATCATTGAGTTCCAACCCCCCTTCAGGGGTTGGTCCTGGGATTAGGTTTATTCAATGTATAATCAATGACCTGGAAGAGGAAGTAAATAAAAAAACTGACCATCAGAAAAAGACCAGCAGGACTAGGGAAGCTATCGTCCCCCTGTACTGGGCACTGGTGAAGCTGCACCTCAAATATTATGTTCAGTTTTGGGCCCCTCACTACAAGAAAGACATTGAGGTTCTGGAGTGAGTCCTGAGAAGGGCAATGAAGCTGGTGAGGGGTCTAGAGAACAAGTCTTATGAAGAGTAGCTGAGGGAACTGGGGTTGTTTAGTGTGTAGAAAAGGAGGCTGAGGGGAGATCTTATCACTCCCTACAACTACCTGAAAGGAGGTTGTAGAGAGGCGGGGGTTGGTCTCTTCTTGCAAGTAACAACTGGTAAGATGAGAGGAAATTGCCCCAAGTTGCACCAGGGGAGGTTTAAATTGGATATTAGGAAAAATGTTTTCACTGAAAGGGTCATTAGGCATTGTAACAGGCTGCCCAGGGAAGTGGTTGAGTCACCATCCCTGGAGGTATTTAAAAGACACGTAGATGTAGTGCTTAGGGACAGGAGTGCCAGGTTAATGATTTGACTCAATGATCTTAAAGCTCTTTTCCAGCCTAAATGATTCTATGAAATATCAAGATTTGTGAATGGATAATCAAATGTCACTCAAACGATGAATGACTTTACAAAACTGAACAAGCAGACAAAAAGGTGATACATCAGCTTCAATAGTGAAAAAATAAACTGAGCCACGCCTCTGCAATGCTGACCTTAGAACTAGCTGTTACAGTTCAGGAGAGATTCTTTTAATCACTTCTTAGTGTTCTTGGAAATCATCAGCTCAGTGTTCAGCATCTAGCAAAGAAGCCAATGACATGTTGCGTGTCAACATGACAGGTATTGAGAAAAAACCCAAACTTGCCATTCTGTTACCATATGAAAACTTAGTGAACCCACGTTATGAACACTGCATGTAGTTCTGGCTTTTGCATCTCTGAAGAGTATACTAGAATTAGAGAAGGAGATCAAAGGCATGGAGCAGCTGTTGTACAAGACTAATATGGCTAAGCTCCTATGCTTGGAGAGAAAGTGCTGATCAATGTTTACAAAATCATGAAGACAACAGGCAATTTATGCACAGCTGGTGCTCGTATACAAAACCTAGTGGGTCCTGATAAAAGTAGTAGAGGATCAGATGAAAAGAGATAAAGGAAGATAATTCTTTACATAGCAGGCAGTAGAATTTGCAGAGACAAAAGCATGTGGAGGCAGACACTATCAGCAGGTTGACATATGAATTTGATTACTGGACAACAGGGACACAAAAAGGATTAGTCAGTGACAGTTCCTCAAATATCCCTAACACGACAGTTGTTGATGCTGGCAGAGTGTGAGGGCAACAGAATCCCTGTGTTACTTCTGGACACAGACTACTGCGCTAGATGGATGAGTGGTCTGGCTAAGTAGGGCACTCTCAATATGTCCGTGTTAAACAAAAGTATAAGCATGATGAGCACTAGCACCATTTCTTAAAATAATACAAAAGGCTCAGCACTTTTATAAGACACCTTTTTGGCCTTTGAAGAGACCAAGAAATAAAACAGAAATCAAAACCTTTTGTGCAAGTTGCAGCTATCCCATTAAATTAATGAAAAAAACCCTTGGATTTCCTTCAATGAGCTACAGACCAAAAATCAAATGGGAAAATGCTAGTCTCATGATTTTCTTCAATGTGTAAGTTTCTGCATGACCAGAACAATCTAGGAACTGACTGTGGTCTGGAAAGATATTTATACCTTTTCTCTTGAACCACTTCTGAGAGAAGCACTTTGGAGTTGTGCTAACATGACTATAGTCACCATGGCGTGAACCCTAGCTAATAAATCTTGTCTATCACTAACTAATTGGAAACGCTGTCAACGGGAATTTGTCTTAAACTCCAGCCAAGATTAGGTATTTTGCTACCGTCTTGAATTCAAGATTCATAGCAATGAACCCTCTACTAAAAATAGACTTTGAAAGAATGATTGCATATTGGAAGTGCAACACTTTAAAAATACATCTGAAAGCAGAACATTCATTTCCCCTCAGGCTAGTGGTTATAGTACTCATCTGGAAAGCAGGAGAAACTTACTCGGCTTCCTTTACAGCCTTAGGGAAGAGTTTTAGAACATACTTTTGTATACACATACCTTCCTTCTAAGCAAATTTTTTTAAGATGCTTGCACAGGGCATAGGTGTCAAAGTGTTTGCTGCAGGGGTGGCCTTTGTGAGGAGAAGCCAGGGCTGTCCCATGCCACACACAGCCAAGTTCCAGATAGCTCCGCAACAGACTCACCCCAGGACACAACTGAGCCCATGAGCCATGCTGGTGGTGCCTCTGTGAAAACATATTTAAGAAAGGTCAGAAAACAGTGGAAAAAGGCAGGAAGAAGAGGGAACAAAAAGAGTGAAAAACAGCAGAAGTAACACCAAGGTCATGGGAGGGGAAAGTGCTCCATGGCAGAGCAGGCCACTCTCCACCCCCATGCCACAGAGGGACTGCGGCCCATGGAGAAACCATACCGGAGCGGGTACTCCCTGAAGGGACTGCAGCCTGTGGAGGACCTGCACTGGAGCAGAAGAAAAGGGAGAGAAGGAAGGAGCAGCAGAGAAAAACCACTAGTCCTCACCACATTGCCCACCCCTGTGATGCTTGCTGCCTCACTGAAGGGACACAGTATTATCTGCAGTGATAATGGGGGGGAGGGAGGAGCAGAGGTGCTTGGAGTGGAGATGGGCATGGGAATGAAGTTGAGCCTGAGAAAGGGGAGGAAAGATATTTTAAGTATACAAATGTGGTTTTTTTGTTCGTTTTGTTTCTCACTACTCAGTAATTACAAATTTATTTTAATTGTCAATAAATTAAATCAATTTCCACAAGTTGAATCTGGTTTAACCGTCATGGCAATTGATAAGTGACCTCCCTGTCTTTATTTCAACCCACAAGTCTTCTCACTCTTGTTCTTCCTATTTCCCCCACCACCGTCCCGCTGAGAGGGAGAGTGAGCAAGCAAGTGCGTGCATGTTCAGCTGCTAGCCAGGGCTAACCCATTATACATTATTATATTCTTCTTATAGACATATTGGAAACACTCCTAAAGACAGCAAGAAGATCCAGTTTGTCTTCGGAAAGTAGAAAAATAAGATCAGCATAATGATAACATGACTTCCTTTTACACAGGAAGTAGCAGTTGATTGCCTTAAACATCAGCTATGATTTGAACAAAGAGTAGACAGCACAAGAATTCTGGAAGAAGAAATAATAAACCAGAAAATAAATCAAATTATGTATTAAAGAATACTTTCTATCTCCTAAATGATTTCATTGTTTGAAACCTACAAAATTCTATGAGCATGGGATTCCACAGATGTACTAACTTCTGTTTCAGAGCAGACTGAAAAAATTATCTTGACTTAAAATCCTTTGTAGCAAAAAAATTCTATTATTTGTGTGAATAAAATTATACACATGCTTACAACATCTCATATTAACACCCTAAAATAGGAAGTTCTTTACAATATTCTGAATAACAAGTGAGTTTGATCACATTTTTTCTTAGACAAAGGAAAAAACTCATAGAGCAAAAGTAAACTTCTAAACAAA
>KZ507061.1:42473-54595 GCA_002844005.1 Limosa lapponica baueri | reverse complement strand
GAAACTCCTTTTAATCACAAAAAATTGCTGACACTACACCTAGTTTCACAATTCCACAGAAACCATATGTCAGTAGAAAATCATTTATAACTTAATTAACCTAAATTTCAGGATCACTCAGCTGGTTTAGTTGAATCAGGTGAAAAAATACTGCATACGTTCTTTGTAAATGAGGATGATAAATCTCCATAAAATGTAGAGATCATCTTACCTTACTGTAAAACATCTTAAGATCATAAAGAATTGACTACTCTATCACAGCAGTGATTAATTGCATCTGGATTTTTAAGGGGATTCTACCTGTTATTGAATGAAGTGCTATCAGGGCTTATTCAAAATTAGTTTTAGGATACTCATTTAATAATTCTAAAATGCATATGTTCAGAATGCTAGGCTGGGGATTAAATTTAAGAAAATTAAAATGAATTGCTACTATTAAGAAACTTTACTGAAAGAGTATTGACAGGGAGATTTTGTACAAACTTTGACTCCATAGAGGGGGAAAAGTTACCTCGCAGATTTTTATTACTACGTCTTCCACCTTATGGTAGCAGAAAAGATATTATGATGGATTTGTGATACTTTAGCAAATTATATCTATATTGCTGAGACATATATTCCTAATCTGGAGACACTAGTGGGAAAATAAGAGTCAATGCTTTGGCAAACTGGAAGTTAGGAATCTACTCTTTATTTACCATTAAATGGTCTTGTCAGAGTACCTGTATTATGGATTTAGTTGCTGGGATTGAATAGAACCTTTCAGCCTCTCTCTTTGCAAGTTCAACTCTAAATACTTGAATGGAAATATTAATTTGAAACTCCACAAAATAAATCAATAAGGAAGATTAAATCACTTTATCTTATTGAACTTGCTTTGGTAAATGGAAACTGTTTTTCTTTCACATTATCCAGAAAGTGTCAGAGAAAGTAATGAAACTGAACTGATCATGGGGCCATACATTCTACTGTATAAGCAATCTATCAGGTGCAAAATAATTTAGCCCACTGTCTAACATACGCATATATCTAGAAAAGAGCACCTGAGCTACTACTGCAACTCTGCTTGAAATTACATTTCAATAAATTATGCCATCAAATGACTCAAGACCACACAGTATTTCTGCAACACATTCAAACTTGCTACTATTTCTGGTTCATGCATTTCAGATTACGTGTTTATGCTATATATGTGCCAAAGCCTTTCAGCATTCCTGCATGCAGAAGGCAATGTGCCTCCCTCCCCCTCCACCCACATCAGCACAGAATTTTGTGGCAAAACCTCTGCACTGTTGCACTTGATTCTGGAACACACAAAGGTAAAGAGTTGAATATGTCCCCAGAGTCTACTGGATGACTCTGCCTTTTTTACTCTACCTGCATTGATTAAGCTCACAGAGAAGTTTCTTACAATCACAATTTCAAAACACTATCCTTAGAGAGTGTTGCTCCAACAGAAGAAAAAAAACTGTACGCTGTTGGGAGAATGCATCATCACCCATGCATCCAAGAGGATTTGCAGAACTTACCTTTGCAAAAGCATGACTTACGATACCAGTTTATGTCATGAGATTTTCCCTATCAGATGAGCAAACTAGCTAATTGCAAAGTCAAAAACAGATACAAAACATGAGCTATGGGAAAGTCTGGGGTCAAAATTGAATTTTAGTTAATGTAAAAGGATAGACATAGCTTAAGTCACCCAGTATTTTTTATTATTTGATATAAAATAATAATTTTAAAAATTATATTAAGATACTTGATAAATATATAAAGTAATTTGTGATGTGTACAGATTTCATAAATTTGATGGAAGCACAAGTCAGCAGTTTGGAGATAGGACCAAAGATAGAGAAAATATGCAAAGATACTGTTATTTCCATTCAATGATAGGCACTGAATTTTTCTCTAGGATACTATTTGATTAAAAAAAAAAAAAAAAGCCTAAGACTAGCAGCCTTATAACTACTACACAGTATTTGAGTGTGAAATGAAAATAAAATATGTAAGACTATCCAGATTGGTGTTAAAAGGTCTCTGACTTCTAAGTTTTATTTTCAGGGCTTTCTTCAGTACTGACAATGGGTTCCCTGGAACACCTCCCTCTATCTATCAAGCAAGCCATTGAGAAAAACTGAAGTTTTTCCCTCCCCTCCCTTTATTTCTATTCTAAAAGCTAACATCTTGCCTTACCATTAACCTTTCTATTCCCCCATATCTTTCTGGCCTGTGCTTACGTTTTCTGATACCCTGTAGCTGGCTTAAATGTTGCTGAGGACACTGACTTCCATAAGAGTGGCTGAGCTGGTTTACATTTGTGCTTGCTTCCTTTCTCCAGCGTTCTTTTCTCACCAGACACCACATCCTGTTGAAGTCTGTCAGCTGAACCAAGACCAAGGATCAAGTTTTGGGAATGACTCTAAGCTGTCTTGGCAGTGCATTCCACCTTTGTTCATTTATTTTCTGAATAACTGGTGCAATGCTTGCACTTGCTGTTTGAGATATCGAATAGTAATTTAGATAAATGTATATTACATAATTGGATCTCTGAGACTACTACCTACTTTACACCATTTCATCAGATTGGATAGTAGGAAAAACTATTTCACTGGGATGGTGGTCAAGCACTGGAACAAGCTCCCCAGGGTTGTCATGGCCCCAGTCCTGAAGTGCCTGGACAACACTAGAACCAAGAGTTGGACTCAATGATCCTCAATGATCAATGGGTCCCTTCCAACTCAGGATATTCCATGATTCTACAGTTACAAATTTATGCAAGAAGTAGATAACAACTCCTCCCTTCCTCCTTTTAGATGAACCAGATACAAAACAGCTGTACTAGAATAATTCGTAAGGTTTGAGCTCCAGGTGAATGCAGAAAAGATGCGTGCTCTGTCAAGATGATACTGTCAACATCACAGTATACTGGTTTAAATAATTTTGAATTGTTTCATTTCACCCCTTCACACATTTCAGCTATTCACCCCTGCCATATTAAATTCAACTCTGATGAATATCATTGGACAAGTTTCCATGTTATAAAGGTATACAGAGAGCAATGTCCCCCTTCCAATGGAGTTTAAGATGTTCTTAACATGTTTCAGGGAACACTTGGTTTACCCTGCAGCAGCTAAAACTTCAAGTTGGAAAGCAGAGATTATTACTTATTTATTAGATCATTAGCACCTTACAGCACATCATTCTACTTCAAAAGAAAAAAATATAATTTAATCTTTTTTTATGTCCAATTCCAACTATATTTCTTAGATTGCTTCTTCAGTCTCTGTCCATTATACGTGCAAAAGAAATGCACTTTTCTATTTTGCTTAACAACTTTTTTTTGTTTCCAGGAAATACAGCTGTCTCTTTTTTTTTTTTGGAAGAAAGTCATCATTAGCATTAAGACTTTCTTCTTGCTTGAGTAGAGGGACTCAAATCTGGACTCCAGAGGATTCATTGGGGATTTTATATTATGTCTTCCAGCTCTCATATTATTTTCAAAAATGTTATCTTTATCATTTAAGTCTGACAGTTTAAATAGACTATTTCTTTCTGGTCCAGGGTTTCCATGTATCTTATGTGAAATATACAGATATTGACCCTCTTCTGTGTATATACACATATTTTTACCAACTTACTATCTGTAACTCTAATCAATGTTCATTTCCTCATATCTGTAAGTACAAATATTTAATTTTGCCAGCAGCTATTGGTTTTGTGGCATGGAATCTTATTTTCTCTTAGCAGATTAGGATGTCAGGAATTTTTAAAATTATGTTTGGTATTACACTTTTTTCTACTTCTGACACATTTATTTTATAAATACATACACACTTATATCAGTTTAACATGCTGTCTAACACGTATACCTGTTAAAGCTATTAACTTACATCTCCTTCCAGAATAACAAAAATCAGAATATTTCTTTGGTAGAGAAAAAACCCACCACTATTCTGTTTCAGGAATTCTGAAGAAATATTAAATTTGAGAGTCTTACCAAATGACCTGTCAAAACTCCCCAGTCTTTTAGTTCAAGTTTCAGTGAGTCTTCCTTCTCCCTATAATACTGTTCAATTCATATATCCTTGTCAAACAAGAAGCTGGTTATCACAGTATTTCATACTGAATGAGGAACTTGCTTGTAACATAAAAATTAGATGCACAAATAATACAGGCATGTTTCAATTAAACATACAATGCTCACTGCAATAATATAACAAGTATTGCAAAAAACAAAACAAAACAAAAACCAACCAAACACATAAAAAACCCAAAAAATTGGCCTAATTTTGACATATGGGTTCCCTAACTGGGAGAAGTGGTGCTTTAAGTGTTCTGTAATCATATCATCCTCAAACTTATTCCTCATAGGGCCCTTAATCACTTTTTCATGAAAGAGACCCGTTTACAAAGGAATGTTCAAATACGCCATACAACATCTCTCTAAAAGTGTGTAAAAGTGCTAGTAGGACTAAACAAAGCCATATACACCTCTCAGTTATCATTCAGCTTTTGCTTCTGTTTCCAGACAGGAGAGGAATAAGAAACTGTATATCTCTTGCTGCTTATTCAAGTAAGCACCAGTGATACAGCCAAGTAAAACTTTTAGCAGATCAAAGGGGGTTAGGGGCAGAGGGAGGAAGACGAATTCTCCAGGTGGTACTCTCCACATCAGCTGCAAAGGCCTTGCTCAGAGCTGATGTGATGAGCTGGCAAACACCTGTTCGCAGAGCTGGTGTCATCAACAAGAATTTGGCTTCCTCAATCGTGGTACCTCATTTGAGGATAACAAAGGACTGCTAGGAAGGAGAGGAAGTAATCTGATTCATATGTGCCTACAGGAATAGGCTTGTAAATCTAGACTCACCAGGGGGCCAGGAACTGAAGCCCAGAAGTGAAACAGGAAAATCTCCAAACAGTGGACGTTTGCAGCAGAAAACCTCAGGTGATCCATTCAGAAGCTTTCTTGAACTGCCTGTGTGCTAACATGGAATTTTTCATATGATCTGGATAATAGTTAACACGTACACCATTCTGCTTGCTGCAAGAATAGCTCTGGGAGGAGTAATCAGCATATTTTCCTTATCCCTCAACTATGTACCATCCAATTCAATGATTCCAGTTCCTTAGAATTTCATTGCTCCACCTTTTTTAACCTTTAAACATTCGTAAAATCTCTAATCATATTAAGTGCAGCAGTTTCTGGACAGCACAATAGCTGCCCTTTGGAAGAGTGTCAGTTTCAGTTTAGATAGAGGAAATAGACTAGATGAAATAGATAAGGTTACAAGAAGATCTTCAATACTGCCCCCTATATTTACTAACAACAAAAAAAACCCAAACTGAAGTTACTTAACTGAAATTATTTTCTAAAAGAAGATACGATTCAAGCACAACCAGTTTGCCTTGTAAGCAAAAGAGAAAACAGGTGGAACCATAAGTTTGCATTGGAAGGGACCTTTAAAGGTCATTTAGTCCAACCCTCCTGCAATGAGCAGGGACATCTTCAACTAGATCAGGTTGCTCAGAGGTCTATTCAGACTGACCTTGAATGTTTCCAGGGATGGGGCACCTACCACCTCTCTGGGCAACCTGTTCCAGTGTTTCACCACCCTCATTGTAAAAAATTTCTTCCTTATACCTAATCTAAATCTACCCTCTTTTAGTTTAAAACCATTACCCCTTGTCCTATCACAACAGGACCTGCTAAAAAGTCTGTCCCCACCTTTCTTGTAAGTTAAGTACTGAAAGGCCACATAAAGGTGTCCCTGGAAGGTGTATATATATGTGCGCAGATGTTCCAGAAAAAATGTACGTGATCCTACTGACAACTGAAGTGGGTTGGTGATGGCTCAAAATATAACAAATGATCAGTACCAATATGCCCATAGCAGCATGAGTGAAGATTAAAACAGCAGCAACAAAAAAACCCCAGTGTCATCCCCCCTCTTCTCCCACAATGGAGTAAAGGGTATTGTGAAGATTGAATAATACTGAAAGAGGATTCAGGAAGACACAGCTGGACTAATCATCCCAGAAATCCAGACACAGAGGCCATGCCCAGGCAATGCCAATAACCTTGCAGAATTTCCAATTACAAAGTTATATATTCTAGTAAAAATAACCAAACCAAAACCAAACATCACCAGGCAGGAATCTCAGGCCAAAGCTACTACCAGTATGTGGGAAGTTCAACATTACCATCACTGGAACTTGCAAAAAAAGCCCCATATACAGTAAGGGAATAAAAGAGTTCAACAGCCTTCATTGCAACACTGGCACAGATCCTGTGGCAGGCAAACTGTTCATCACAGATGACTTCAATGTGTTGCTTTGGCAGCTGACATCTGGTATACAGCAATTGATCACAACAAAGCTGGCAAGATAAACAACAGTGAACTTATGTTGTTCAATAATTCGCTGGATTATAAGAAAGAGCTTGTACTCATCACCAATCTGACAAGTCATGTTGGGAACATCAATATTTATAAGCAGGTGGATTTCACTGTGAGTGACTTTGTGTCTCAGATCGAGACATGGCACCATATAGTAAAATCTACAGGATAATTACCTACAATTCTAATCTTGACATGACTGTCAACATGACTGCACTGTTTCTGTCAAAAAAATCTTGCCAAATTTAATTTGCATAACTATGGAGAAAGCTCACCAACTGGAAAGTATTTTTACATAGGGAATCCATGTTGGGTTTTTGTTTTGTTTTGTTTCTGTGTTGGTTTTTTTTTTTCACTAACACACATCTCCACAGAGCAGAACATGTTGTTTATAAAGATGCATGACATACTTTCCCAGAGAGATCAAACTGACTGGAAAAAAGGAAGTGTAATGGATTTACAGTGGTGAATTCTGAAGCTGCACAGTGCTGACTTCAAGAACAGCTATTTTCAGGATAACATTTGACATTGATATAGAATAGAAAAATGTCAATGTAATAAGCACAAACACACCCCCACCCTCCCAGCATAAAAAGAAACAAACTCATCAATAATATTATCACTAATGACATGTTGTAAACATAGCAGCAGCAGAAGAATGTAATGGAAATCATATTTGAGCCTTATGAAAAACAGAATCCAATGTATTCCTCTACCCAAGGTAATCTACGTACTGGAGAGTAATCTCTCTCCCTCACCTGCCAAAGTCACTGCCTTATGAACCATTTTACTTGTGTAGGTCAATACCATTTATATATGTATGTGTATTGGCTGCTTTATATCCTGTTATGTGATTTGCTACATCTGAAATCATCAGTGACTTGGTCAGCTGATTGTCAGTAATCTAACCAGGTTGCTTGTCCAAGCCTATTTTTCCATGCTATAAAAAATACCACCTACCAAAATTCTGTTTTACGCTAAGTAGGAAGAATGCTGCAAAATAAAATATTTTCATGGCAGGTTTAGTTTTGATCAATTCAGTTGTTTTCTAAGTTTCAGCACAGTCTGTTCAGTTTACTAAATTATTATTATTGTCACAGATTTACCCATAAAGAAAACACTCAAAAATATATCATCTTCTATTACTTAAAGAAATAATATGCACACAAAGTCATTTAAGTGACCTCAAAAGCTAAACTGAAAACATCTTTACTATGCAGTTATTCAATATCCCATATATCTGACAGAGATACAGGAATAAAAAGATCTTCAGGTAGAATATATTTATCAGTCATTACCCAAGCCCAACAGTTAGGTTAATCATGTCCTGTTTTACAATAGTCTTTTCATAATTCTGGAGAAAATGTCATATAATATCAGGTATAAGGTGATAAATTAGAACCTTTTAAACATTTTATTACATTTCAGTCTTTTATTTTACCCCCATCTTACCTTTTTGAAACAAAAGCAAAGCTAGGTATCCAAGGAGGAAATGACAATGTGTTAAGTAACAAGTTTCAGGTCTAAAACATAGACGAGTATTCTTAATTTCCTGTTTAAAAGTGAATGGCATGGCCACCCAGGTTAGAAGAGGCTAAATTTTCACGTATTGTTAGACAAGCCTTTATTCACATTCATAACCATTATGGAAGAAATCCCTTGTATAGAGAGCCACCAATAAGGTCATTTACAAGTCCATAGTTCACATTAAAACATCATTCTCTTGCTATTCATTACTCTTGTGCACCAGTGCTTTTCATCAGAAAGAAAGATTCCAAGAATACAGAGCTATCATGTAAGTAAAAAGACTAGGTCAAATTTTCCCCTTTTTTGCTTTAAAAGTCTTAGAAAAGACAGCAGGAAGCAAAAGCAATGAAGCAAATTTCAGATACTTGGTAATATAAAAGCTTAAAAACCAAATACTATTAACGATTTTCCTCGTGTGCAAATTAAGGCAAGTACCTGAACTAGCGCATCTTCTAGAAAAAAGTGGGGAAAAAGCTGTAGAATACTTAGAGATCAAGAATACTTAGAAATTACCTCGAGATAGGATATTTCACTTCAAACAGTTAACGAGAGTGGGGAAAAAGCAACAAACCCCAGTTCATTCACCAGGTGACATTGATTACAATTTTTTTTTTGCATTTATGCAATCTGTAAGTTAACGTCTGTACAGTTATATTCTTGTTTCAATTAACTGATAGAATATGAAATAACTCCTCAACTTCCAAAATCTGGATCAGATCTAAAGATATTTCCAGTCAGATTACTGGAGGACATTCAATATGTACTGCTAAAGAACTTCAACTAGTCAGGAACTACATATAATATTTTACAAAATTATAGTATAGCCTTTAATAATCCTTTTAACCTAGGGATGAAAATAAGTGTTTAATAGTACTTTAAGGACACTGCTTACAGTAGACTCCTTATTAAAAAAAGAGTCTTAAGTGATATACTCACAGTAAAATAATCAAAGGCAAATAACTGTTGGGACAATAAATTATTGTCAGAACATTTGGTAACACTTTATGTCACAATCCTCCTGTATGACTTCTCAATACAGCAATGCATATTATCTTATCTGCAAATGCAAGGAACTTGAGACAAATATTTTTTAAACCATCAATCAAAGGGAGGATTGGAAAAGAGTTTAATAAAAGACCTGAATAAATCTTGTAGGTTTATCGTCCTGATACTGTTACTGTTGAATGAAAAATGGATATAATTTTTTTTTTTTAATCTTACAAAAAAAAACCCAACTTGAAACCCCTCTGAAATTTATTGAGCTGGCAAAAAAAGATATTGTCCAAATACGAAAAGAAATTCAGTAACAATATCATAATTGTCCTAAGACTATCAAAGTAGCAACAGATGCGAGGAGGAACAATGGTTTCATACAATATATGACAGAGTATGAATTCTGTCCTACTGGTCTATATTAACTGACTAATTTAAATGAATTAATTTTGGTGAATTAATCAGTTGATTATAATAACAACATACATTTCTGGTGTATCCTCCCTCTTAGAGAGCAGTTAGAGTCACAAATCAGACTTGCTTAGGTCTTTTTCAAGCAATACTAATTGTCCGTTTAATATTCATTAAAAAGCAAAAAAACAAAGCAAGCACAACCAGCGTCTGTTCATTATGAGGACATTGCATAGATAAAACTCTAGCTAGCAATCACTATGCAGTGATCTACACTTCATGGAAAAAATCCATTATAAAGATTTTTATACTTTATCTGCAACAATTCTTTAGGTATGGACCTTCACGTTGCATTCGAACACATTGAAAACAGCAGAACAGAATTATCAAAGATTTTTTTTCTATGTTTTTCATGTAAGATGTGTGCTTGACATTTATCCTTCCCTAAAATAATTAATCTTGGGATTATCTAAAATATTTGAAAGTTTTTCTTTGTTGCATAAGGACATAGACTATTGTAATATTGTTCGGATTTTTCAGATGTATCTATCATATATCACAAAAGCGAAGACTTTTATATTAAGAATTTGATCTGAAGTTATTTTATATCTCACCAATCACAATGAACTTTGCTACTTGGAGTACTATAGAAGAACATACAATCTGATTTAACTCGGGTTTTATGCCACAATAGCTACATGACTTTTGCTGTGTGTTTACCTCGCAGCCTGTCAGTCCATAGCTCCTTTCAAAACTACTATCCACCAGGTGACTGCATACATCAAGATTAATTGTTCATGGGGAAAAGAATAACAAAGCCAACCGAGAGCCTAAAGAGCAGAAGAAAAGTAGTTTCTTTAAAACAATGTGTTTACCTTTCCTTTAGGAACAAACTTCTTTGAAAATGTGCCTCCCTTTCTAACATTTCTGGGTCAAAAGTGTGAAGAACATGGCAGAATGCCAGGAATGTCAGAGCACTGAAAATAACATGCCAATGATATCAAAGAAGGATGAATAATAATGCAAGAAAAGAGAAAGGTCATACACCTTGTCATAAGAATAAGCAAAGAATTTTAATACTTTATATCAAGAAGAACTGGGGTACCCAATCAAAATCAAATTGAAATGAAAGAGAACACCATTACTACAGTTTGCTTGCATTTCTAAAATTTAGCAGAAAACTTGGAAGAATGATGTGAGATTTTACCCATCACAGAAAATTTGGAGATACTCATATGTAGAGGAAACACATCATTCACAATTTTAGAATTCACAAACTCACATGGAAGAAGAAAACATTAGTAAAAATGAAAAAAAAAAAGGTTTCTTCTAAAAATTCCCTTGAAGTTAAGACTTCAAGCTAATGTATCAGTTGTAAGAGAAGGAACACTACTCACCTCAGTGTACTGAACTTAATTATACTTCAGAGAAAATAAGTTCCTTAACAATACTCGGGGGAAAATCAAGAATATTAAAACCTCAAACCAATTTTGACCAAACTAAAAAGTGACAAGTCAGGCAATAAGTGTATGTATTCAGATTGCCTTATATTTTAAAAGGATTTAAATGTTTTTTATTTTTTCAGTGTGCTACATCAAGATATATCAATTTGGAAGCTCTTTCAGCATATAATTAATTTATTGAGGTAGCTAATTTAGATTGGAAAAGGAAAATTATAACATTATCCACATTCCTCTGTTTTTTGTAATCAAAATTCAAACACATGCAAACCACAAATAAAATAAACCAGTTACAAATTATTACGATTTCCTTTTTCTGGTATCTTCTGGTGCAATGATCTTGAGTGGTAAAATTTCAGTTCAAAATAATGTCAAAAGTATGTATATACACCTATCTGTCTAAAGAAAAATAGGAAGCCTGTTTACTCAACTACAATCTTTAAATTTGGCAGATTTAGGAAATCAGGCATGTTTTCACACTCCATTCACCAGAAGAGCAGCCAGAAGGCTGATTTTCTGGAAACTCAACATGCAAAGCCATGATATGAAAAGCTTGTATCTGTAACACTATCTTGTAAGCTAATTTCATAAATACGTTGGAAATCTTCCCTAAAATGCTGAAATTCAAAATTTCACATCAAAATAATATTTTAGATAAGAAATAAAAGACCCACTTTAAAATTCAAAGACAGATTTATAGGGTTTAATAGTAAAACAGAAGAAAAACTGTTTGCCTACTGACAACATAAAGTATTCATTCATGAAATAACAGCAATGAATTTCAAAACTAATTCACTTGTTACTACAAAAGATAATGAAGAATTTAATGGAAAATGCCCTTTTCAGTTCTAATAATTTTTAATTTTATAATACTAAAGATATCAGAGAAAGGGCTATTATTCTGGTAATATTGTAATATTAGCTGCAACATACAGAAAGACTAAATTAATTGACTAAGAATATGCTATAGCAAAAGAAACAGCTGAAAAAGGCTCCCAGCCCCTTCTGCCAAAATGCTATTGCAGCTATTTAGCAAATAAAGAATAACAGCTAATTACGATGAAGACAGCTAAATGTAACGTTTCTCAAGCTGTAGCATTCTGTGCATCAGCTAAACAACAAGCAAGAAATGTAACATTTCTTTCCCCCCTTCTTTCTTCTCCCTCCATAAATGTAAGGCCCCATGTTCACCACAGTTTGTGATCACAGCCGAGCTGTTTAGCCCAATCCCTTAGTTATTTTCTGAAGTCTAGGTAATTTTTGAAGTGCAGGCGATGGGCAGAGGATTTAAGTGACAGTATCCATACAGATGTGCACACTGCCCGGATAAGCCAGC
>KZ507061.1:25448-41498 GCA_002844005.1 Limosa lapponica baueri | reverse complement strand
TTTTTTTTTTTGTCAGAGTTAGGTTGATGGTTGGACTAGATGATCCTGAAGGTCCTTTCCAACCTAGATGGTTCTATGATTCAGGCACCTGTGTGTGGACGCATTGGCAGTAACAAACCCAGGGTCCTGCAACGTGTCCTTCCTCTCCACAGGGTTGGGAGCCCTCGTTCATGGATACTGCAATGTCAGCAGACCTCTCTTGCTTCCCACCAGCCATGAAGCAGTGCCTCCGTGTCCTCATCTAAACTTGGAAGAGACTGCCCTTGGCACACCTCTGGAAGCCCATTTCAGGCCGCAGTGTAATGATTCACCCTGTTTCACACTATTGCCTAATCCATCTCAGCCTGCTTAATATGGGTCGTTCTGACTCGAGACGGTGCTGTTGATCATCAAGATGTTACGTGGAATAAGCATCCTGGCAAAGTCTACTGCATTAACGCAGTTATGCCTGTCATTTAAAGCCATGATCACGGAAAGAAGTACTTCGGGCAAGATATATTTTGCAGAGACCCACAGCATAATGGTGCTATTATCCCTTGCTTACTTGCACAAGTCCTTGGGCAGCAGCCCTTGAGAAACAGACCACTGAGGCCCCCCTTGGAGGAAGCTGAACACTGGGTGGCAACCTCTCACTGAGAGCTCGCTTAACCCTGGATGGCATGGGCAAAGGGCACATTCAACCCTATGAACCATACCTGCCTCAAAAAATCTGACTCTTGGAGCCACGGGGAGCACATTCTTCATTAGGAAAAGATATACTTGATTATATGAAACAGTGCCACCTGGTGAACCTCCCCAAAACAACCTTAAATACATATCCATTTTAATAATCTTTCCTGTTCCTCCTTCATTTCAGCTATTCTCTCCAGGAATTTGAAGTGCCCTTGCTAAGGAAAGAAAGGAATATATTTCAGGCAGCACTTTTACTCCTGTTGCTACAGTCTAGTCCAGTCTTCTTATAAGGCAGACTTCGCATAAAGGGGGAAAGAGAATAAAAAAAGTGGAAGATAAAAAGAAATGTGCCTTTCTCAGTTACAGTTCTTTTCCTGGAAAGTCACAGTTGCAGTTGACAGCACAGACTCTATTAGCTATTGTAGGATCTTTACCTCCTAGTCCTGGAAAAATATTTGGTTATACTTCTCCCCATTTCAGCTGTTGAAGCAAAATTACTAATATCAAGATATCAATATAAATTGACTTCTCTACCCACAGTTGATATACCAATTTCTTGTAAACAGAAAATATCTATGTGCCTTGGAAGAAAAGCAAATAAACAAGCATACCAGAATAGAACCAGGTTACCAAAAGAGGAATCAGCTATTTTGCATAGATGTAGCAAGTCTTTCTTGCTCCCTTCCTCCTTTTTTTCCTCTATCTTTCTCTCTATCTTTCTAGGGCACAAAGGGTATAAGAATAAAGAGACAAAGAGGGTATTAAAAACTCCTTGAAGATCTGATAGAAAAGGTTGAGCATACCTAATAAGGAGCTATTCAATAAGAGTTATTTTACTCTTTATTCAACTGTAATTATCATTTTTGTAGTCGAAGACTTAAATGTTTTAATTAACCTTGATTTCATCCTTTTGTGACTTCAGTATTTATCCTGTATATAAGTTAATCTGAAAAAATGAATACTTCTCTGGAAGGAAAATCCTAATGAAGTAATGCCCACATCAAATTCTGTGTTATATCTGTTATATCCCAGGATAATTTTAAAATTTCCAGTGTTGGGCTTTCTTTTCAGCTATATGAGTGACCTCTCCTTCCCCTCAAAACCAAATACCTAAGTCCCACCACTCCTCCCTCTTTCCCAGTCCAGCTTCTATCCAGGAGAGACCCACTGTGTTCACCAGTGTTTCCTCTAATCAGAGGTAAGCAGAGAAGGACAGTCTGTAATTTCAAATAAACCCAGATGCTTATAATCAGAACTACACATTTTTTTTTTTTTTTTTTTTTTTTTTCTACTTGCTTTTAAGGAAATATATATGGAGACTAAAATTATGCTAATACAAAGCAGCAAAGGAGGATTGGTATGCTAGATGACTGAAGTAATGCACAGGTTTATGTAGAAACAAACATATAATGCTTTGTTAGTGAGTTATTCATCTGAGGAGCTTGGATCTTGTTACTGCACCATTTTTCACATCAGAAGTTAAATGAATTAGGAAAAATTTGTGAAGATATTTATTATCAGGCTTAGTCTGGGTGGAAAATTTGTTTCAGTTTAACAGAAAGGAAACTTCAGTCTCAGAGTAGCTTTCTGAACCTAAATAATGTAGATCTGATGTATAATTAAAAACGTCTTCTCTTGGAAAACATGACTTTACTACAGCTCTGATAAAACAAGATCTGTGCCTGTGGGAAATTATTCCATTGAGAGGCTATTTCCAGGAGCAGGTGACCTCTGGCAATGTTAGAAAAAGCATACAAGAAAATTTGTCTCTTATCTTTTGAGGCGTAAAATAGATGGAGAATGCTAAGATCATTAAAAAGGAAAGAACTTTCCATATATGCCCTCTATCTCAACCTTGTCTAGAGCTCAGTCCCACTTGTCACACTTGAAAGTCAGTCACGAAAAAGTGTTTATGAAACTCTTCAACTAGTTTAAGTGTAAGAAATGATTTTTCACCCCACTCTTGCCCTTTGTTGCCTTAATCTTTCTTCTAATACAAAATTTATCAGATTTGGGATTTTGTTGATCTCTGCAGAATATTATCTGTATCATTTATATTTCTCTAGTAAGCTCATACCTTTATTCTGGGTGTTTATTTTCGTATTTACAGAGAACTTTACAAGGCATATATCTTTTTTGCTGTTCCTGCTGACCCTAAAGAATCTCTTATTTTTTTTAATATGGTAGTTTTATAAATATCTCAAGTGCTATAACAAAGTGATTTTCCAGAACAATAGAAACAGTAATAATCTTTCATAGCTTTCTTAATATAACTTACCTATCCAATGAGTGACTGCTTTGAGAAAGAAGGGAAGGGAGAGAAAGATTAAACATTTTAGATACTGTATATATTCTACAAATCTCCAAAAGCCTAGGTTTCTATCTAAAAGCTCTATCTTTATTAAAAAGGCACAGGTAGTACATACCTGTGGCATCTTAGCAACAATGGTAAGATACTTTGTGCTGACATTTTTAGGGTTATGAAGTAGTCAAATAAAATAAAAAAACAAACATAATTAGAAAAGTCACTGCTCCTGGCTTGTGGCTCAGAAGTGTGTTAATCTGTGGAATTAGATTACTGTTTTCATTCTTTTAGTCCCTAAAGGGGAAGGACTATTGCAGCCATGAAACTCTAATGATGCATCCACATTAATGGATGCCTCTATTATCAATTTATGACAAAGATGTAAGGAAAGTCTTAAGCAGATGTGATCACAGCCTACTTACTGTAACGTTCCACCTTACAGTTGTATATCTTCATTAGAGGTGGCATGTCCACGCATTGTATTGTAATTAAATAAACATACAGTTCTGTAGGGTTCAGAAGTCCTCTCTCTGGTCGGAGTTGTGAAGCATAACAAATTGGCAATGAACAAAAGGCAACATGGATAATTTCAATATTCACCTGATTTAGCTCTTCACATTGAAGATGATGGTGTTCACTCTGCCTGTTCTCTTTTTCCTGTTTAAAAAATAGTCCAGCTAAATTAGAAGTATGTTTAGAACCAACATGCTGGAAACATACAAAACGCACAGAAACCCCCTGGCTATCCCAAAGGGTCTGTCCTTTAAAGTTCGGAATTTTGATATAGCTCTTATGTCCACAGTATTTAAACATCTTTGTACAATGATACTTGTCCTCCCAGCTTCACAATGAGGTAGGGATATAATACTGTGTCTTATACGTACTAAGTGGCAGCAATTTTAAAAAACTAATCAATAAAAGGTATCTTACTTTCTATTGACAATTGATATTAGCATGCCATATCCTCATGAGTAAGACATCACTAATACAGGATACTAGATGACCAAAGGAATACATAATAAATGTAAAAGTGATCCTCAAATTCCCTCCTAGTCATTGATCCCATAAGCCTGAGCCAGAACAGTTGTGGTTTCTTTCTCAATAGTTGTCAAACGTGGCAATAAAATTTGACTCAAAAAAAATTGTCTTTGAGGAAATCATTTTATGTTTTGGCAAGATTTGCCTACTTTCCTAACAGCTTACATGTCACTACGCATTTTTTTTCACAGTTCATTGCCAGACAGCATGGCAGCTTGCCATGAAATTAGGACATACCAGTCTCCCGTTCACCACACACTTTGGCAATGCTACCACAGTCACAGAGCTCCTAAGCTCCCTAGCAACTGGGAAAATCATCTTATAGCTGTCACAAAGTCACTGTTCTCAAGTTCCCTGGATCCTAACTCTTCTAATTTGGATATTTAGTGGGAACTGAACACTACCAAAATTAATTATCTCAGCAATTAAATTCAATGCAAATGTTCTGGTCTGGGCTTTTGGAATTTTTATTTCCCCTAAAAGTATAAACTATATCGTATAAGCAAAATTAATTCCGCCTTTAAAGAGAATTAATTATGATATCCAGTCACTGGCAGATCCAAGAAAAGTCAGATGTTCTGGCATATCAGTATTTTCAGCTCTGAATTAGGAGATGAAAAATCTCTTTCAAAATTTTATAAACATTGTATTTAAAAGTATTAAAATAAATCAGTCAAAAACTCGTGCAGTTTATGATGTAGGTTTTATGCACCTTGAAATGAAGAGCAATGGAATGCATGCACACAAGTCTAGAAAAGGGCTTAAAGGAATTCTAATTGTATCAAGCAAGAACTCTGCACCACAAGGACAGATTGAGAACCACAATACTTACACTTCCTCTGTTTTTAAGAGTTGCTTTTTTCTAATTTTCATTACTCTAATTTAGTTAGACTTAGCCTTAAGAGCGGCAGCATTCAATGTATTTTGTCATGCTGAATTTGTAGGAAAAAAGAGAATTTCATCATAACTATCTGAGACTACAAGGTCATCAGCACAGCAGTAACTGCAAATATTTTGCTAATCTCCAAGTGAAACAAGAAAAGCATTCTAATCTTGCTATTTCTGTGATTTGCCAACTGTGTTCCCTGATCTGAGTGCATGTTAACGGCATTAATAGTTAGCTGAGAATTTCACCTATCAACAAGGAATGACTTTTAAAAAGGGACAAATAATCAAAATATAATAATTAAATCGTACATCCCATCATCAACTTATTAGATGTGCTTTCTGAGATGCACAAGTTATTTTGATTTCTTAATGTTTTTTTGTTGGAGCAACAGATAATTATTACACCTTGATGAGCTGAGATGAAAACACTACGGCCTGTATATTAAGATACAGGGAGGTGTGAGCATGATTTTTTTCCTTGCCGTTGGTAGGCATCCAAAAATGTCAGCACTAATTTCATCAAGTATCTGGTACTTTACAAAAAAAACCCCAACAAACCCCCCAAAAAGTATTTGGTAGGTATTCACATGAGCCATCTGATAAAACAGTGATAAGCCATCTCGTAAGTGACATGCATTACCAGATAATTTTGAAATGAAAGAAAAAAAAACCCCAAACTTCATGAAGAGCCATCTGCATTTCCTCAAGCTCTCTCTGTCTGGCATGCTGCTTGCTGTTTACTGTTGCCCAGGCCTAACTGTACTGGGACTGGAAGTACAAATGCCAAAATACTATAGCTGAAACCTACAGGAAAACAGAACATACAGAAGTGTCATAATAAAATCCTCATTGGTCTCATGAGATTCTCAGGTGAGTTCTGCAGAAACGGAGTAAGAACTGTGAAATGTTCATATTTTAAGATAATAAAAAACAATGAAGTCACTACTGAGCATACACTGAGTCATCTCTCATTCATTTTTATCCTACAATTCTGCAGCTCTGAAGCCTATTTCAGTCAAGATTCAGGATAACTATTTCTCTTGCCATAGCAGGATCATTTTCTCAAATAGCTCCAGAAGCATATATGCAAGGTGTGTAAGTCCATCTGTTCCTGAGGGAAAAAACCACAAATTCCATTTTTGCATAAGTACCTAGGTAGTTAGAAGAACAAATAACCTAGTAGACATATTGTTACTAATAAATGAATGGGGGGAGGGAGGAGATATATTTTACTGAATTCTTTTAAGTGTTAAGTTTCACTACTATTCTCACACGGGCTTCACAATTAACAACTTCGGTTTCTTCTGTTAGAGGCCAAAAACTGTCTAAGATGGGTTTCAGAAAAAAAGAAAAACCAACCAACCAACCAAACAAAACCCCCCAAGCAGTGAACATCTCAAATGCAAAAGCTGGATTGCCTATTTATATCCAGCAATCAGTAAGGTGTACACTGCTATAAGAGCATCCCAGGAAAGAAACTGTTCCTCAGAGATTTACCCTGGGCGAGGAATGATCACAGGCTCCCTAACAAACATGTCAGAACTCATTAAGCAGGAGGCTCATAAATACCAACAGATTTTGCTAGCCGTAAAGTTACAATACTAAACGCAAATTATTTCTATGGGCTTTGAATCAGGTATTAATGGTGTGTATCCAGATCCTCAGGAGGTGTAAACTAGTGTAGCTCCATTGACTTCAACACAGAAAGACACTGATCTGCTTGAAAGAATCCCCCTTTGGGGAGCTATTTCTGAATTGTAAGATTTGTGTCCAGCTCTTTGTTTTTATTCTTTCACATTACTCTGTACATTCATCAAATTTTACACGGAACCGAATTAAACCCTTTGAGAATGAGCTCCATGCAGAAATAATTTAAAAGCCCAGAAACATCAATTAAAATAATGTAAAACATTCATAAATTGAAAACAAAACTACCATTATTGGCCAGTAAATTAGACAATATAGAATTAAACCACCATGGATTTAAGTTAAAAAAAACCAAAACCCAAA
This sequence comes from Limosa lapponica baueri, assembly GCA_002844005.1. Classification (NCBI taxonomy): domain Eukaryota; kingdom Metazoa; phylum Chordata; class Aves; order Charadriiformes; family Scolopacidae; genus Limosa; species Limosa lapponica. The sequence continues at coordinate 34,585 of KZ507061.1, read as the reverse complement.
ACCAAACAAATAGTTCAATGAAACTGTAGAAATGGAACTAATGAAGCCTGTCCTCCGATTTATGTCCTGTGGTAGGATGTTCTTAGAGTCAAGAAAGGTGTGAGCACAAACTGAAGGTTTTCCTGCAGTAGACTCACTTATCAGATCTATCTTCTGTAAGGATTTGTGAAATCTCTAACAACAGGTGCTCATTGGCATTTCTCTCACCTGAGACATTTTTATCAGCTGCAACCCAAGTACCAATTTTCACTAGCGTGTGGGAGTTAGCTGTCCCTGGAAACCCTCTACTGCTGTCAGTCAAGGGGGCTCATCAAACCTTTATTAAAACAGGGTAGTTCTCCGAGCAGTTTTTTCACAGGAAATCAGCCCCTTGGTCACAAGTATATGTGAAACTGAGTAAGTGAACATACAAAGAACTAATATCTTCTATATACTCTTACAGAAGCTACACCTTACATACTATTGTCTTCTCATATCTGTTCCACAAAAAGGATGGAACTCGCATTTGGATATTTTCTGAATTTTGAACGTCGGTGTGTGTTACTTAATGCACAAAAAAAAAACCAAAGCAAAGCCTCGCAACTTGTACTGACACTGTGTCAGGCTGTAACAATGGATCCATTTCAGTCAGGATTATAAGCAGAAACTGATTTTTGTGAGAATCCTGCAGTATAGGTTGAGCCCAAGCCTACCTTTGGTGGTTTACTAGTCACAGGCAAAGCTTCCACTAGAGCTTGAAGTCTGATGTAGAGAGCAGGATTTTGAAAAAAAAGTTTAAAAACAGCATTAAGCTATCATGCACTCATATCGCTTTGGCTGCTAATTTTTAAAATGTTCATGCATTTATAGTACACATCAGCCAGATGAACTTGTTAGTGTACAAGTCATTAATTATTCATTTGTAATTAATTATACTGAAGGTTTTGCTTCTCGTACTGTTGCTTATTATATAAATTAACCATCTTACAGTTAACTTGACTGATGCAAAATCCCAAATGAAGATGGTTAATAGATGTCACTAATAAGACTGCTACACCTAAGTTGAAAGGAAGAGCACTTTGGTAGATGCAGTGTGTTGGCTGGTAATAAGTCTCTGATGAATCTGCACTATTGATCGTTTTCTGAAAGTACCTATGTGATCTTTAAATGCTTAAATTGTGCTTGTGATCCTCACTGCCAAAAATATAGCAATTTCAAAAATAATTTCCCCCTTTTTTAGTAATCCTTGTAGTTTGAGTATTACACCAGCTTGGTAGTTGCCCTGAACATGTATCTATTCATATAGACCAGAAATTGTCTAAAGCTATGAGTAATGTAGGAATTATAGACAATACTACAATAGTTATTAGCAAATATTCATTAGTCTTACAGTAACTCGAGTATATTCAAAAGAGTTTCTATAATTAAAGAAAATAATATATTCTCAAGTTAATATGGCTCTTTTCCAAAGAAAGAAAATGGAGATAATAGACAGAAAGTGGTCATGTTACATAATTTAAACCACTAAATTCCTCTGTACATCAACTGAAGGCTTTAAGCACACTGCAAGCTACCCAAAAGACCTCTACTGCAAATTAGAAGAGGATTATCTCAGTGCAGAACAGGGAAGACTTACCAGTATAGCAGCACACCAGTTCTTCAGTAAAGAGTACATGTGAAATGGCAAAAAGCTCTGCTACTTAGTATGCGCAAAAAGAATACAAGTGAATTGACAAAGAAGTGTTTCTTATATTTCTTTCATATCTTGATTTTTACAAAAGGATATGTGACACAATTCTTAGCAAGAAAAAGGAGAAAAGAACAGGGTTTGGTTGATTCTTTTCTGTATATTGTGGGCTGCCCCTAGAAGGCTGTTCTGGAGTCACTGGGAGCCCTATCTAGCAGACATCCCTGTCTCCAGTGCTGTGAAGCGCCCAGATGTAAAGGAGTTAGGATCTTCAGGACATTCAGACCCAAGACTCACAGGGTTTTTATTTACTTATCTTTCCATGTGAGTCCCCAATAGTAAAGTATGAATAGAAACCCAGGAACATAAACACAAATCAAGAGTAGCAGAATTTAAGTAGCAGTAAAGTAAGTCTCTCTACCCTCCCCTTGACTCCCCCCACAACAAAAAAAAAAAAAAAAAAGGCAAAAGAAGATAAAAACTCTTTGATTTCCATAATGCTTGAAAATATTTTATATGCTATTTACAACTCACTGAATTTTGGGTTCAAAAGTGCTTAGCATGGTTTTGATAACTCATCCTTGGATATTGTATCTTTGTGTATCTATCCTGAAACTTATCTTGCAATCAACACTTCCAATTAAAAGATGATTGTAGACCATTGTACTTCTATCATATGACAATTTACCCCAAGTTTCTGTTCTCCCCCAAAGATACAGAATTTTTTTAGAAGCTTGTTCTTTTTCTAGGGATTAAAAGATCCTATTTTATTAATTTATGGATGTTTTCATAGTCTCAACATCTTTTTGTGGTCACCTTATCAAAATTGGTCCTCAGTAAGAAGTTAGAAAAATGCTGTGGTGCAATTTATTGTGGCAACACCCCCATCCCTCCCACAAATATTCCCCTGGTGGATCCCAAGACACCCCTTATCAGGAAGCCCTCCCAAACACCCCCAAAATATCTCCCCCTATCATCCCTAGATGATTTAGTCATCTAACTAAATGTATTCTTCAGAAAAAAAAAAATCCATTAAAAAAATTATTTAATACTTCATCTTTCCTCTTTAAAAGTAAGGCAATGATCATATTTTTTTAAAAAAATTAGTAAAGTATGATATTTGTAGGTATATTTATGAACAAAGATTTTCATTTTATCTATTGCAAAGGCAATAACTAATATCTATCGTAACTAATTTTTATTTTGTTGTAAAAATCTTTGATCTGACAATCTTTAGCTGCTGTCAGGGAGAGCTGTATCTGAAGTCTGAATCAGTATACGGACTGTTAACATGGTTAGTTTACATAATGAGCAGCTATAGAGGATGCAAAAATCATCAGCATAATTACTTACAAATGAATAATTAATAGCTTGTATGCAAGTTAAGAGGTTCATCAGAGTGACACAAATTCATGAACATTTATGAGCAATTAATAACCAGAAAGTCATTGATAGATGGGCCATGTAGTGTACACAGAATCTTCAAATGGAAAAAAAATCACTTTTCCAAACCATGAGGTTGCCAACGGTGTGCGTCAGAGTGGTGGAAGGCTAAGCTTCAGGGACGAAGTGCCTACTGTGGGGGAATGGAGGATCCTGGTACTTGCACATTAATAGTTCATTTGTAAGGATCCAGCAGTGACATAAACCTTCCAAGAGCAAAATTGGGCTTAATGATTGACATGCTTTAGAGAATGAAGCAGAAACGGAGGAGAGGGAAAGAGCAGGCAGAGGGAGAACAGCAAAACGTGGCTTTTTTAAGAATCCATAGATGTTTGAAACAAGTTCTGAACCACAGCACTGTAAATATCCTCTCTAATAGGTATAAGTTATAAAGGATTTAATGAGTTTTTCATTTCTACCCGAAAGGTGACTAATCACATCAAGAACAAAGCAGAACTCCTGTAGAGCTATGTAAGGTTTGCTGCAAATGTTCTGGTTTTCTACACGTTCCTAATGTCCCACTGGGGGCACCTGAAGAATGAAATCCTGCTGACTGTAATAAAAGTCTGTAAAATTATAAGATACTTAATGACAATATATAGTATAAAGCAATGACAGCAGTTTAGCATTAACAATGATGTAGACTCTAACTGCAAACCTCTACTATAGCAGCTTTTGAATAATATTAATGCTAAATTGCATCTAACATTATTAGACTTAGTAATGAGGTGAGGTTTTATTGGGTTTTAAGTGCAACCTTCTAGGGATTCAAAATTCCCATTATTTTTTAATCATTTTTAATAACAAAACCACCAAACAGTCACTAGGTAGAAAAGTTGGTTTAGCAAAGTTTTAATGACTTATAGTTTCTCACGGTTGGTGAAGCATAGACGCGTGGCTCACAAATTATTGGGGGGAGGTGTGTGTGGGTAATGGCTGCAAAGAGACAGTCAAGGGGTCAACTATATCTGAAAAAGAGGAGACTAAGGACCCCCCCATCTTTTATTTCACTGGGGCAAAAGTTAAACAAGAGTAGTAAAGGAAGAAAGGATAGAGTTGGCATGTTCCCAAATTAAAAGGATAAAGGGAGCCTTTTTTCAAGCTCTCATGTCCATAGTTGGATGCTTTCTAAATAGCTTGATTTTCATCTGACATATTAAATAATAATAGTTATCAATTAAAATCAGGCATTTGTCCCCAAACTGCAATAAGACGTTTACTCTCTTAAATCACACCCTCTTCTTTTCAAACTATTCTCCTCGTGAACATCTTCTCATTTTCCTTTTTTCAAATCCCATCAAGTAGTTTCCAGCAAAATGCCTCAGAAGAAATTGTATGATTTTGGGAGTGCTAGCAAGAGAGGGGGATTTTTTTGGTGAAAAGGCAAAGAAAAGATGTGAGGCAAATCAAGGAGCTCGTATAGGCTGTGACCTTCTCATGAGGACACACACTTAAAATATCAGACACAGGTTCCTACCTGGCCTAAAATGAAGTAGGATTAAAAAAACCTGCCTCTATTTCAGAGTCAGAATACCAGATAAATAGCCCAATTTTTTCTTCTCTGAACAAAGAAGCAACTGATTAAATTGTTTTTGTTCACCAAATACTAGATTACTGCCATTAAATTATTCCAGTATTTGCTGCTTTAATATGCAATGGGTAGCTATTAATTAAGTAAATAAAGTGTTCTGAAACGTTATCATCTAAAATAAAAATCCTTTAAAATTTTTTATCCATTTAAAAAAAAAATCAAAGAAATGGACATATACAAGCACTTCTGCCTTTTTTTTTTTTTCCACAAAAGTAAACAATCCTTCATAAAAAAAAACTCTAGAAACAACGAATCTCCTCCAGAAAACTGTCTCAGTTTTGCTTTGCTATACACGGGTAATAGTTTATAGCTAAATCAAAGATTGGGTTTTGGGGGTTGATTTTTTCTTTATTATTATTTTTAACAGAAGGCAGATTATTATATTTTATAATTGATGATTTACATTCATGTGATTTGGTATGTTCTCATGGTTTCTCTACACTGTACTGTTTCCCTTCTATAATGGCTTTGTTTTCCATGCTGGATATACATCTACTTAAAATGTTGTTTAATTTGGTTTCTTCATTAAAATATTACAGGAAAGATTATATGCAAGTTTCAAAAAACCAGCTTTTTGTTTAATATTAAATCACTCAAAATAGTTTATAATAGACTTTTCCTGATTCATAAGGAAGAAAAAAAAAAGCGGCTGTTGCTCTAATTTTTTAGTTGCAAAGCTTTAAATTTAGTAATTAATTCAGTGAATAAACTTCTTTCTTAATTTGTTCTTCCTTTGTGATTTTCAACAGTGAAACTCTCCTGTCTCTGACTGGAGAAATGCCTTCTCTACACATAGACTGAAACTACTAAAGGCAGGCTCTGCGTACAACTTGGGCATAAAGCTGATTCTAGGAGACCTTTTGCAAGTTCTAGTTCAAGGGTTGTGTGAGAAACGGAGTGTCTGAGCTAAGGTCAAAGCTTATAGAGTTCCAGGCAGGGCCCAATCCCTGATTTAAATTAGACTACAAGCTGTTTTGTCCCAAACACATAGACTTACCCTTCCTTTTTGGTGTACTTTCCTCTGGTCGGAAGTTTGGTGTTGTGTACATCAAAAGTGCACCACGAGTCATGAATGGCACGTCTCAATCATTCCCTCACTTCTATGTCACTTATTCTTCAGGAAAAGATTTAGCTCAACAAAATGTTCCTCTTTTTTGAGTTACGCATATTTTAGAATATGATGAACCTAGGATTTAAAAGAAAGACACCCTTAAAAGGGTGACACCAGGGAAGTCACCAAGGATAATATGAAAAATACTCTCAAATTATATTTTTTAACTGTTCTATTAAGGTTTTCTGATTGTAATTTATCTAATTGCTATTGAACTTCAAGAAGAGCTCATTAAAAATACAGACAAAATCAAAGGTCATAACTGAAAGGTATATACTGCAGTGCATTTGAATTCTTGTATACTACTTGTTCACAAAAGAATTTGTTTAAAATTTATTCCTGCTTATTTAAACATACAGTGTTTTCATTTTCAGAAGGGTGATCATTTCTATAGGCTATATTACTCTGAGAATTTTTTAATCTTGCAAAACCACCAAAGCAACAACTGCTATTAAGTTACAGTAGCATTACCAGTCTAACTTACCAGTCTAACTTACCAGTCTAACATAAGTCTATTTTCCCCAGCTGAACTGAACCTATCTCCAGCCAATAAAGGTACGTTATCATCAAATAAGAATTCACTCTAATGTAAATATTGCCAGAATGTGAGATATAGTGGCAATTCTTAACAGTTCTCTAAATCAGATTTATAAAATCATCAGGTTTGTCAAATAAATGGAAAAGGTTCTATTATTCATACCAGTGTAACTCCACAGACTGAGAAGAATTCATCTGGATATATACAAATGCAACAGAAGACTCAAATAAAAACCTGTTTATATAGGAAACTAGAAAAATGCTGATATCTGAGGAAAGAAATCTTTTCAATAAGTTTTATATTTTATGATTTTGCTTTTCAGGATATTAAAAGTAACAACTAAATACAAACATTCCTTAGAGAAAGCCACACTTTTTTTTTTTTTAAAGATTTGATAGATGGGAAAGAAGTTAATATGGTTCAATGATTTGCCAGAGAACAGAAAAGAATGCTAGTCAGCAACAGAGCGGATGTCTTTGTAATTTTAACATTATTTTTCATATGACTTCTTTATTAACCTAAAGTATCTTATCATTTCTGCTTAGCTTTCAAAAGGCAGATTAGCACGGTCGTTTACCCAATCTATGCCAAGATGAAGGGCACCTTTCCTGGGTAGACTACATCACCTTCAGAATCCCAACCAGCTTGTTCAAAGATAACATAGATTGCACTGATTATTCCGTAGCAGTTATTCATTAATACAACTGGACAACATTGGTCATGAATACCATCTATCTCAAAGGGAATTGGGTTTTGGGGGATCTGTGCACACCTATTTAGCAGGAAAAGCAAATGTATGCTTGGTTTGGGTTTCTAGCTCTTATTATATTAGATTTATGTGTCCTTCAGAATCCACTATTTTCTCTGCTGGAAAGTACTTGTGCAGAATAATCAAGTTACCTCTAAATCTTTTGAGACTGAGTTCTCTAAAGCTCTCACATTAAGACATGTCTACTACCCACTGAATAATTCATAGATCTTTTTTGAAACCTTCTGCAACTTTTTAACAGCCTTTCAAAAATTTGGTTGGCAGGAACAGGCCCAGTGTTAGAGTGTTTGACTCATTAACGTTGTTAGTAATGCAACTAACTATATAATTACAACTAATGTAATCAGTAAAAGGGGAAGGGTACTGAAAAAAAAAACTCAACTCCCCACTTCTACTCACTACCACCCTGATGAAACACCTTAGGATGGCATCAGCCCTTTCTGCAGAAAGGTATCACTGTGGGAATTCAGAACAAGGCACATACCTAGGCAAGAGAGATGCACTACCTTCCCTTACACGTTGTCTCTCTCTGAGCTGGCAAACAGCCCAGCCCAGTGTGAACCAAAGCACAAACGTAGGAGATTCACATAAATATCACCCTGCACTCAAATAAATTGGTAACACGGATGCAGCTATTGCCTGACATTCTGAGGTAACGGCCTGCAGTTTTTCTGGATGTATATAAAAAGTATTTTATTTCAGTGAGTTTACATGAGTCAAGGATATGAGACTGTTAACTCTAATTCTTACCATTTCTTCAACTTTGGCATTATTTACAGATTTAATTGTAATGTGATTTACATGCAATTCAATATGAATTTCCCCATCACTGGTGAAGATCTTGAATCTTACAAGGCCTAGTGCAGATTCCTGCAGAACCCCTCACTCTAGCTATTTGCTATTACTGATTCTTTCTTTTTGTTAAGGTATTTTTCCATCTTTAAGTAGGCAAATTCACAGTCCTTTTAATAAGTTTTTTACATATACTTTGTTTGGGTTTTTTAGTTACCCTTTTTGCCTGCATAAGTGGCAATATAATAGATCTCCCAGTTGCTTTACCAGCCAGACTTAGAAATTCCAAGAATTCAGTAAATTCACCTTGATGAGACCCATTTTCCATTTATTAAAATACATTTCTGAAACTAATTATACACTTTCATTTAACTGCTTGTAAACAATATTTCGTCTGAATATTTTGCCTGGGATGAGAGCAACATGATTAATATAGCCAAATTATGGGCATTTCACCCATTTTTGCATGTCTTCTGCTACAGAACTACTTATTTCTACTTACACTTTTCTGTCTTCTTCCATTCAACTGTGCTTATAACTTCATATAGCCATTTGAATTAGCATATCAAGTTAACAGATAAATGCGTAAGTATATGTATGGTATGAAAGACAGATGGAACTTTATGGATAGAGAACATTTTTTCTATGTTACTGTTATCAAATGCTGATTTTTTGTTCTCTGGGCTACCCTAAGTTTCCACTCCACTTTGTATGGCATACTATGTTCCAAATTTAAAATTACTTTATTTTGAATGCAACACTTTCTGTGTTAGAAAGTTTTGTGCTGCCTAGTACACTTGTTTAATTAATTAACCACTAGTTAACTTTTGCTGATGCCTGCATGTGATGTCTGATATGCATTATCCAAAACAGAACTTCACAACACAGTTTTGCTCAATGCATTTTGGAGAGTTTTTAAAAGACATAGCTCAGGTATTTATCTTGCTTGACTTTAAAACACCTACACCTATATTCTCTCTTTTATTTCTCTATCTCCCTGTAGCTACCTAGGATTATGTACCTCTTAATTATCAAAACCTCTGATCTCGTAATTGTGGCAAGTATTCTCCTTTAGCCCGATACTTTATGCAGTAACCACCAGAAAGTGAAAGAGGCAACATCTTAAGTTAATTCAGTAAAAGCTGGATACATTTGAGCCTTTGATTTCTGACACAGATGATATTTTTCTCTGGAGGAAGTACATAGCTATAGCATATTATTTAAAGT
>KZ507060.1:89020-104521 GCA_002844005.1 Limosa lapponica baueri | reverse complement strand
AGGGAAAGCGTATTTTCTGAAAGCAATAGATAAGGAACTCCTATGACCCACTAATTCCTATACACAGAGGTTTGAGAAAAATACCTCCACCATAAGATGGAAATTGGACTGTGAGAAACTATAAACAGAAAGAATGATATTTGACTCAAAACAGTTTTGGTTTATGATTGCTGAAAATAAATTCATATTTCAGGAGTCTCTGCTCTTTTAAACTCGATCATAATTGAAAGCTTTTCATTATTATTTTACTGATTTTTTTTCCAATGAAGTTATATCACTACACTGCGCTTCTAGTTCCATAAGCTGATCACTCTCATTTTCATAGAATATGATGAATTTTTTAGATGTGTGCTGCCTTTTAGAAGCCAGAATTTCATTTATGAATCGATAAACGTCAATAGAAGGAATGGCTGAGATAGATAGTATATTGAAGTTCTTTGCTTAATCTATGCAACTGAGCCAACTGCTGTATTTTTTTATTTGACACAAACTCAAATAAAACAAAAAAAGGCACTGAGCCATGAATTACTGCAATTGTCTTTCTTCCAGAGAGTAAAAGAAGTCTAAATTCAGAGCTTCTTTATTAAAGAGTAGATGTTTGCCCATGGACAACTGACAATTGTGAGATAGAAGCAAAAGGTTTTATGCATCAAAAGACTTAAAAGATCAAACTGTTGAGAGAAATTCTCCTTCAACTCAGTGGGAACGGTTGCTGCTTCTGGAGGTTTTATATTCTCTGTCACTGATTTGAAACTCAAAGCTTCAAAGAAAGATGGTATGCAGCATTCAGAAAAAAAAAGTAATTTTCAGCTAGTCCTAAATTTATTTTATTCCCATTTAGCTAAAGTAAAGAATTAATATTAGATGTCATTTTGTATTCCGTGAAATTATTTACTATATATTATTTACTATAGATTAAATTATTTTCTATATATTAAATGGACATCATAAAAGATTCCACAGCTGTGTTTTGCAAGATTAGAAGTTTGTGCCAGTGTACTTACCTAGACTGTCTTCTAAAATCTGAATTGTGCAGTGTATTGGTTCTTATACTATTTCTAGAAGTCAGTGCATTTCCAGGAGGGTACTATGTAAACATAGTAGTTATCACTTCCTCAACAGGGGCAGGGGAGGGAAAGTTGCTGATCTCCTCTCTCTGGTGACCAGTGATAGGACACGAGGAAATGGAACGAAGCTGCATCAGGGGAAGTTCAGATTGGACGTTAGGAAAAGGTTCTTCACTGAGAGGGTGGTCAATCTCTGGAACAGGCTGCCCAGGAAAGCGGTCAGGGCACCAAGCCTGTCAGAGTTCGAAGAGGTGGTTTAGTTTTAGGTAGTCCTGCAAGGGGCGGAGAGTTGGACTTAATGATCCTTATGGGTCCCTTCCAACTTGATATATTCTATGATTAATATTTGAATGTTCAAGAAGTTTTTCAAAACCAGAAATGTTTTATTAAAATGAACTTAGTCTAAAGTGGCTGATAACCTTTCCTATTTTTTAAGTATCGCTGTAGAGATAGGCGCCATGAAGCCATACAAACTTACACTATGCATGGTATCTACTGTCAATAAAAGTACTGTTCTCCACTAAAGGAAAACCAGGAACTTAATCACCTTTGTTTCAGTCTCACAGACAGCTTTTGTATATAAGAATGTTCTACAGAATCAGAGAACAATTCAGTTGGGAAGGGACATCTGGAGGTCATCTACTCCAACACCTGCTCAAAACAGGGCCAACTTGAAAGTTCAATCACATGACTCAGGACTTTGTCCAGATGAACTCTGAAGCCCTCTGAAGACAGAAATCCCACAACCTCACTGAACCACCAGTTACAGTACCTTACTACCCTCCTAAAAAAAATTATTTTTTTTTTTCCCAGACCAAATTTCCCTTATTGAAACATGTGACTGTTGTCTCTAGTCCTTCCTCTGTGCACCTCTGCTGACCTCCATTGCTGCCAGGGCACACTGCTGACCAAGGTGCAAATTACAGAATGACTATCATTTAGGTTGGAAAGCACCTCTTTAGATCATCTCATCAAGCCCTCCCTACTGAAGCAAGGTTTGCTAGAGCAGGTTGTCCAGGAACGTGTCTGGTCAGGTTTTGAATGCCTCCAAAAATGGAGACTCCACAACCGCTCTGAGCAACCTGTGCCCAGAGTCAGCCACTCTCACAGTAAAAAAGTTTCCTGATGTTTAGGTGGCATTTCATGTGTTTTAATTTGTTTCCATTACTTTTTGCCCTGTCACTGGGCACTACTGATAAGAGTTTGGCTGATTTGTCTTCATTCCCTCCCATTGGGTATTTATACCTGATATTTATGTACTTATAACTATAAATTGCCCACTGGAACTCCCAGGTCCTTCCCTACAAAGCTGTTTTCTAGCCTGCCAAGCCCCATTCTCTACTACAATAGAGTTACTCCTCCCCGGGTGCAGGAGCTTGCATTTGCTGTTGTTGGACTTACGTGAAGCTCCAGTTGACCTTCTCCTCCACTTGTCAACCCATATATACACATAAAAGATTTGCAAGTGTCTGTAGCATTAAGTCCATTTCTTGCAGGTTGCTTTCACAATCTCACTATTTGAAGAACTCCACTCAGCTAAGTTAGATCAAAGGGACTTCATGTGAAATTCAGTAAAAGTGTTTTTACAGGCTTTTGTAGATTGAGAAGGTAGTTCAAACCATCCACACCACTATATAATACAGAGTATATGCAGGCAGAGTCTGAAGCAAAAACTGAACACCAGAAAGTATATATTTTTTGCTGCCCATAAACACCAATCTTCCATTCTCAGGTTATTGCTATTCTTGGCAGGGATTACTGCATGATATTGAGCTTTTATTCTTATAGAGCAGCCTTAGCTGATAAACTCTCTGTTACGTAAAATCATGTAAGTCAGTGGAGACTGCCCCAGGATAGCTCTTCTGTACAGTGGCGTATCAGTAACCATGACCGATACATAAATTTTCAGGTGTTCCTAAAACATGACAGGATTGTCTTTGCCAGCATTGTAGCAAAGGGAAACTCACTTACCAGATAGAACAAGGAAAGGAGGAATCTTCCCCTAGGAAAAACATTGTGAAATAAAATAAAGTCTCATCACCAAAACCCACAAACTGTTTATATGGAATTCCAGACAGAATTTTTGTCTCGGAAATCATGGTGAGATCTTTTGAATTACGGCTGCCATTTTGCTATAAAATACTGAAAAAACAATGTTCTGTAACATTAAAGCGTCATGAAAGTATGAAACTTGTGTTTGACTGACTGTAAGAGCGGGAAAGACAGGTCAGTGCAAATTCTCATGTACTACTAAGGTTTAGAAAAGCTTGTGTGAAAATGAAGCAGAAAAAACCCAACCCTTTGAGCACTGACGAGCATACAGAACTCCAGATACTCTGTATAATAATTCATACCATGTGATACTCAGCTACTAAAAGTAATATTTTCCTATTATTTAGTGTAAAACCTTTAAGATTAAGCCAACCATTTCTCTAATGGCACTTTCAGAGACATATTTCAAGGTGCTTGCAGTTTTCTTTGAAGTTAAAAAGTTCTGCAGATCCGATTTAAACTAATTGCATTCACATACTCAGTATTAACAGAGAGGAGTTTGGTGTAAACCATATTTACAAATAAGAATAGGAAAAACAACCATGCCAAATATATGCTTAACAATTATAACATTTTACTTAAAATGTGCTAGCAAATACTCTTAAGAATATTATCTAAGTCTTAGTAATAAGGTAACTATACTTGTGCTACTAAACTTTTATTACAAAACATGAAGTTTGCCAGGTCTAATCTTAATATGGATCAATGAATTGCATTAGTATGCTATCTTTTGTGGGTTTAGAAGGTATTTCTAAGACTTTTAAAACACAGTACTTACTAAATAATCACAAATTAAATTTACAGTAGTTAATTCGTATAGCAATGAGTTATGAAATACTTGATTTCATACAATGATAGTACGACAAAATACTGTAATGGCTTCTGTCTTCTTAATGGCTTAAACTGGAAAAGCTTACAAAAGTAATTAAAAACTCTACTAAAAATATACTATTATTTTTTTGCGAGGGATTATTTTGTATTTGTAGAGAGGCAGAGAGCTTAAGAGCGCCTTATGCTGTTCACAGTGTCAAATTTGATAGCATGATTTCCAAATACTGCTGTTTCCTCTCATGCTCTGTTTTTGAAGCTCATCTGGCCCAATGCAGACATTGACAATACAGATCACTACAGCTGAACTAGTTGATGAAACTCCTTTTCATTTGAGTCACCAGTGAAAATATTTTAAGATGTGATTCTTCTGTTCTATTTTAGACATTGACTTTAGGATGAGATGAATCACAACGTAGAAATGCTTAGGTTTTTCTTCACTAACTATTAGGAAACTGTAAGAGGACTCGCTTAGGGGTAGATAGCTGCATTTTAGTCATAAAGATACATGAGATTATTCCTACTCCTTTTGTCTACAATCTTATTTAGGCCATAAATTCTTCAGGCACTCCCAACAACCACGACTCCTCATCACCATCACAGTAAAAATAATTTCCAAAATCAAATAACTAACCTAGTACACGAAACATCCAAAACTTGCTCTAAAAACCGGCCAACTCCCTCTACTTTTAACTTTGAATTAAAGAAAAAGGCTTCAGCAAAAAAGTTATTGTTACCATCTGGTCACATTTCATAAATTTTAGACCATCTGTTTTTGGCAAATGCTCCCAGATCTTAGATTCCAGTGCTGAGATCATGAAAGCTTCAGCATTTTATCCCAAGTCTTCCCAGCTAAATTGTCTTTTTGGAGCATCAGCAGGCTTTGCAGCTGACAGATGGGTGGCAGCCTGTGTGATAGATGGAAGCCTTTCTACATTCAGTAGGCAAAGAGAAGCTCAAGCAATTCTGTGGTTCCTCTGGTTTAAGAGATGTGCTACCGTGTATTTGAGAATCACAACTTCCAATGACCTGTGTAGCCATCTCAGGTAATAGACTACTCTGGAGGTGACTCAGAATATACAGCATTCCCATCACATCCTCACAGAGGAAAAAGCATGTTTGGAAACGGAGGTAAGCATACTTCACCAAGGCAGTCAAATAACAGAGAGCATCTACAAATAGCTGTGACTATTCAGCAATGGCTCTCTAGTTTGGGAAGTATTGATAGCTTTAATGTATAACACCAATGCGTAGTTCTTCAGCCATGAACATACAAAGACCTAGCAGAGGAGACTCTCATGCTGATATACCCGTTTCCTTCTCCTGTTCCCATCTTGCCTTTTGTACTAAAGGAAATGAGTGGTACAAAGATGGAGGTGGCACCAGGAAATGCCCCTTTATACAGGGCTGAACTAACCTTATTCAATTGCTTTAAGCTACTTAAATCAGTTCTCTTACCTTAGCAGAAAGGAGGCTCCAGTCATGTCATTTACTTTCCCTGACCCCATGAAAAACCCAGTTTGCATTTTTCTCTTATAGAATAGTTTATAATAATGATACATTTTGTTTCCAAACATATGTAATGAGTTAGTTTTTACCTGAGTCTTCCATCCTCTGCTGCAGCTCCTCCTGGTATAATCTTAGTAATGAATATCCCAGGATCATCCCCAATGTGTGGGTTATCTGTTCCTCCAGCAATACTGAACCCCAGGCCGGAATTCCCCTGAAAAAATAAAAAAAGGTAAAGGCATCGCTAGATGCTAGATTTCTACAGAACTTATGTGCAGTGCATTAGCACAGTATCGTCACTTCTTAAAGAAAGCACTTTATTTGGCAACGCCATACTTGAAGGCAGGTGACTCAGTCAGAAAAAATTAATTGTCAGTTAAAGAACAGAGGCTGCAAACACAAAGATTTCCCAGAGTTAATGGCAGAGTTAATGGATGCTTCTACAGAAACAGCATTTGACCTAAATTTAATTGTTTTCAAAAGCAGTCACATAAATTAGCATCTGAACTCCAATATGAATTTATCCAAGTTAGTGAGAGCTAGAGGCTAAAAACACTTCAGAGCTTTGAAAAAAGACTTTAAAAACCACCGTCATTTATAAACAGAAACAGTGAATAACATTTAGCTCGGAAGTAATTTAGTACACCATTTTCTGTTGAAAAGTGATCATTGCTCAGATTCACATGCTTAAAAAAAAACCCCAAATCCACAGAACAAGACAATTCCTTTCTTCTTACTGATTTGCTAAGATGAAATATTTGAAAGATACATTATGAGGGTCTACCCAATAATTCTACTGCTTGCTTTTACTACTCATGAGAATATCATGACAGATAAATAGGCCTGTACACACATACAAACACTTGCAACTTATGTCACTGCTGTTCACAAAAAATTCAAACCCACAATTCTAACCCATTTTTGGATATTCATTATTGGATAGTTGGATATTAGTTATTACGCTTTTCTATATAACCTCACATTTATCAGAGCCCAGGGGAGTTGGACTAGATGATCTATATGGTCCCTTCCAACTCTAAAAAAATTCAGTGAAATTCAGTGAAATTATTTTGAATAAATTCAGTGCAATACTCGAGCCTTTAAGTCTCTCTCATCCCGAAGTATTTTTATAATTAGGTATTTAGGTTCATTACAGTGATGCAACACTATTGATATTGCAGTATACGCACAGTGCTGTGGATGAAATATGTTGAGGGCACTAAAAATACTTTTCTCATATTTCATCAACTTCTCAGGTTATTGGGAGTTTGTTTCCTTCATTCCTGCTTGGGGACAGGTATCCAGTTCAGTCCTAGTGAGAAGAGTTACTAATAAAAATGTCACCTCTCTACTTTTTTTTTTGCTTTTTTAATTTAGATTTCTGCATTTTAGAACTGTGCTTCAATTAGTGGGTCAGGCATGCAATGCATTTTGTGTGCAGAAGCCTGCACATTGCCTGCCTGCAGCACATCAAATTCTCAGTTCTGTTATCAGTATTCTACATTCACAAGCGCTGCAGTTCTCATTACCCAAGAGACGTACACGCAATCTGCAGCTCTGTTATCAGCATATAATTGTGAATAAATTTGCAGTACTGAAGTAATTTATAATCCAAGGAGAAGGATTTAGGACTACACACATCTTAATGCTTCTCAGCTAGCTATAATACGGAAAGCATTATAATACTGAAATTCTCTGTATATATTTTCTGTAGAGTTAATAAACATCTCCAGGCCAGCATTATAAATCTTTGATTTAAACTCCCTTTCATCATCAGGATCATCTCAGATTCAGGTTATTTTCCCAATATTTTAACACATGCCTAATTATAATGTGCGCTCTACACCAGCATGCACTCTAAAAATATTTTAAGAATATTTTCCTGTAAGATTTTCTCTGTGTCATGTTATTAATGAAGCTAATCTTCCAACACGTAAGAATGAAAAAAATGTGTGTATATACACACATTTTCTTCAGGAACAAAAGACTTAAAACTCTACTAAAACCAAGGGCAAATTTCTAGAAAGTATGAGTAAGTAATACTTGATTTTTAAGAAAAGAGCCCTCTAAAAATGAAAATAAAATTGTTGGTTTTATTCTTAACTCCAAAGATATTTAAAAATACTCAATAATTTGTGTTTCTGAATAGAGGTGGATTTCCAAATTTCCAAAGCCTACTTCTGATAGGGAAAGAGGAAGAGCAGGGTAGCAAAGAGAAATCTGGACATAATTTTTAGTTGGTTAGGGAACACGAACAGCTATATCATAATAAACAAGCGTGCCTGAAAAGCTTTAAAAACTATCAAGGCTTGCCTGTTATGTGGGGTGTGCTTAGCTGTTACAGTTCTTCACATAAAGTTCATTAGATTTCTCAGCAGGAAATAATTTCTGAAAAGGTTTCACACTTTCCCTGTACTCTTTTCCTCCTATCATACTTTTTTCCATTAACTTTTTAGAGCTAAAATATATAGCACTGCTGACTGTAAGCAGTGATGTGGTAAAACTGCTACAGCCTTCTCAAGAGAATCAGTGCTAGCCCCTGACACTTATCCATAAATGTGCATCTGTTCCACTGCGAGACTATTCTGATTCTGTCCCTTAAGAATAACCTTTGAAAAGAACAGGGCAGCACTCCTCACTGGTGGTTTTGTATCCAGAAAATTTCAAGCAATTATTCTGGCTGCAGTCTTTGACTTGATCAACAGGATCTACAAGCTGGCACACAGGAGCGGCCTCAGCAGCTGGGTATAGCCCTGCAAGGCTTTCCTGCACCAGAAACTGCGCTGCAAAAGCTAAGTGCAATTACACATTTTTTTTCCCCACCGTGGTTCTTGAAGGGTCTGCATTGGCTACATGGAAAAAATCTTTTCTCTTTG
This sequence comes from Limosa lapponica baueri, assembly GCA_002844005.1. Classification (NCBI taxonomy): domain Eukaryota; kingdom Metazoa; phylum Chordata; class Aves; order Charadriiformes; family Scolopacidae; genus Limosa; species Limosa lapponica. The sequence continues at coordinate 96,189 of KZ507060.1, read as the reverse complement.
TGCTTCAGCTCATGGCCAACAGGGCTAAAAGCATGGCTACCACCGCTCATGGGTAACCAGCCTTTTAAGAGCTTTGGCTTGAAAAAGTAATGTAATAGGAACATTCTGGTTAAAAGCTACTGTACTTCAGTTCTGAGCAGAAATCCTGATGTCAGATCCCTCCTCTCCCTCATGCTTTGTCCCGTCTTACTAGTGTGCAGGTTCATCAGCATATGGTTGTTATATTAAAGACTCATCGTAGGTGACAAACTTTAGCTCCAAGTTCCAATTAAGTTCTGTCTACTAGTACAACGCTTCCTGAACCTTTCTGCAAGGGTGAGCTCCCCACCCTTTACTTTTTGCATCTTCTTTGTCCCCATCCCAAAAAAAAAAAAAAAAAAAAAAGCTTGTTAATTATCCTCACAGCTTTTCTTGGCATATCTCTGTCTCCCTGTCATTTCATGTTAAGCAATGAAAATGTCTGCCTTCCCTCAGCCCAAAACAACAGCTGAATCCTCACTGAGCCACTGCATTTTCCTAGGTGGAACATTCACGCTTTCCCTCATGCTTACTCTCATGCTTGGGAGTGGTTCCCCATAAATGTCTGTCAAGTTAATTGACTGCCCTCTTTCTATTCCAAGCCTTACTTCTCTTGGATGCTTACAAAGCAAGTTAACAATGAGCTCAGAAGCCTGGTGACAACGCAGATAAACGTTTAATAAGATCTAATAACGGCTGATACAGAGGAGAAGAGGTGTAAAACCAACAGAAGTCTTCCTTGTTTGAGACACTCTATTGATACTTTTTAATTGAGATTCATATTTAGGCCTAAATATGCTTTCCTGCTTTGTTTCAGGATCCTTCAGTTGAAGGGATTTAGCCAAAAATTCCCAAACATCAAACATACGTAGGGGACAAAAAAACTCTGAACAAACCTCAGACCTACTAACTTTAATGGCATTGCTCAAAGATCATTATTCACGTGCCCAAATATATAAGGGTCCAGATCCAAATAATTTTATGTTCAATTGATATTAGCTAAATTGTCTCTTGACCTAAATATTGCCCGCTCTTTGCCCCAGTTCTTGATTGCTACAAGTATAAAAGCCTCATATAATTAGTTACTGACTATACAGGGAAGATTTGCATAAGATTACTTGGCAGTAGATGGATGAATGTATTTTTTTAATTGTTAGTTTAGTTTCTTACTACCTTCCCCGCCTTTGGTTGCAAGGCCTGTCATGCACACGGCCTGACAAAAAGCTTAGCGTAGTACAACATGCCCAGATTGACTTAAAAATATGTTGCCTCAGTTTCCTGCTATTCACGCTGGATATCTCATGTTTCTCAGGGATTTACCACCAAGCTCAAGTTTCTCTCTTGGCTCAGCTTCACTTTTCAAGCAGAGAAACTGAAGTCAAACTACCAAATCAAAATAATTTCTCCCAGCCCAGCCCCAGAGGCCTCCCTCCTGTTCTCCTCTGAAGGGAAGGTCAGAACTTCTTAAGGTTTGCTACGCAAGCCGGCCTCCTTTATGCCTTTCTCAGATGGGGCTTTGCACCTCCAGAAGGATCTTTATAGCTCAGCCTGAGCAGCAAAGAGGCCTGCCCGTAATTCTTCTGGCCCTGGAGGGGAAGACAATCTTCAACAGAGACACAGCATCACTTCAGATGACCGGTGTTACACCTTCTGCCAACACTGGAACACAACACTTAGGGTCAGAATAAGATGATGGATGATTCACATGCCAGGGAAAGAAAATAAAACTTGCAAGTTCTGGCCAGCTTGAATCTCTTCCCTCAAGACTTGTTATACTGCCAACATAAAGATCACAAAAATAAAGTAAGAATCCCCAGCAGGTAATGGTTTTGGGTAACCAGAAGGCTATGAGACCCGTCCTTCTTCTTACTTTGCCTTCCATCATGGGTTCTTCTCCTTTTACACATCACTGTGAGCAGCCATATAACAGACTGTGTCTTCACAGGTTATAGCATTTTTCTTCTGTCGCAGAGTAACCCTTAGAAGTGCTCCACTTCTCTCCTGACTTCTGTGGAAGTCGACAGAGAACTTCTGAAGTTATTTTCCCATAACACTGCAGCTCTCCATGGATGACAGCCTTCCATGCACTTCTACAAATGATTCCCTCCTTATTGTGTCTCATTTTTTTCTTTCTTCTGCTCAAGAGCTGCATTTTGCTTTAGAGTTGAGTTTGATTACGAATGACGTAAAGTCATTTAGTCTTTCACAAAATCACAGAATAATATAAGCCCAAGAAGCAGAAATGAGATCAGAAATGCACATCAAAGGCAGGCTGAGTTTTTCAATATGTAAGGGCCAAGTGATTTGTATTTTACCACACTAAGTAAGCGTACCGCAATCACATAGAGGTTGTTTTCTGTTTTAATTTCTTTTTCTCTGTTCCAATCATCAAGGTGACAGCAGAACTCAGTGTTTGACACCAGCTTCACACAAACTTTTTTTGAATGACTTAATTACTTTAGTGCTGCTAAAAGAATTTCTGATAATTTTCTGAAGTGACATGATTTTGAAGCTCTCTGGCATTTAAGTTAGAAAAATAATAGATGTGAATTGCACAGAATTCACTTAACTATCTCTGCAACCTCACCCTGTCATGGCAGAGTACCAGGAAGCCTGTTTTACAGAGTCCATCAGTCAGCAAAAAGTCCAAGAGGGAACAAGGAACTGTCGAGTAGAAGAGTTTCCAGAGGCTGAAAGCTTTTTCAGGTGACAACACGTACTCTTACAGCCTCTATTACTGAAATGATCTTGGTGTTTATAGCTTTTTTTTTTTTTTTTACTTGCAGTTCAAGGGAGCCATTTTGCTCAGTTGGTAAGGAATGTAAGTTAACGTTAATAAAGCCATAATGTGCTGAACTATGCAAATAGTAAATAAATAATAACATGCAAATAACAGAATCAACACAAGTCAAGCTTACATTGTTTTTCACTGTTTTCAAGAGTTTTGCCCAAGTAAGGACAACGTTCCCATCATACAAGATTGTTTTCCTGCTTCACGGAAAACCTAAATCCAAACTCAGTACCACAGAAATGTATGATGACTCTTCCATTAGGCCCTAAGAAATACTGTTTATCAGTAACTCCAGGGGAAGTGAAGAGTGGTCACAGTGCAGGTGTTTGTGGATGAAGCATTCAAGTCCATCCATGAGATCATGTAAAAGAGAATCAAAATTCTTGACCCTCACTGCTTTTGTGAGCTCAAACTTGTTGCTGTTTCTTTGTGGGAAGCTTTATTGCTTGGGGTGGAAAGGAAAAAGGGAAGGGGAAGTAATAATCTACATCTGCAAAGCACTGCAAACATTTGAACAAAAGTGATAGGGAAAAAATGGTAAATTAGATAATAAATAACTCAATCTGTGATTTGTTATCTTGTAATAATTCTTAATTTTCTGTTTCCCTACGAAATTTTGAAGAAAATCGTCTCTTGCCAAACCAGATATTCATAAGAAGCAGAATTTTGTGTATTAAAGAAAACACAAACACAAAACACTGCCTTCTTAAGAGTGCACCTAAAATACTTATAATTTATCTCAAGATGTTTGTTTTGTTTTGTTTTTTTCCTGTAGGTTTCCTACCTCTAGTCTGGTGTTCACAGACAAATTTGTGGAATGCTTTTCTCTCTCACATTTTTTACAGATGGCTTTAAAGTATGAATTGCTGCCTGAATTTGCATTTTTTGTCAGAGCAAGTTTAGTCAAGAGAAACCTCACAAAATGAAAGCTGACTCATTCCTAAAGAGATGGTTTTTTTTTTTTCTGTCTTCTTTTATTACGGATTAAAAAAGACTATATCAGCTTTGTTACTTGTTACTCCTTAAAACGTTGTATGTTGAATTTTACAAGGGGAGTTATCCTTCAGCTTTTTAAGAGCAGTAATGATCTGTAGGTTCAGTAAATCCTCACCTTTCTTTAGCCTAAGCAACGCTGGCTTTCTCTTGTTTATGCAAAATTTCAAAATACTTTAATAAAAAGGCAAGGCATACCCGCTGAAGTCAGTCTAGACTTGGTATGCATTTGACAATTTCAGAATTTCACATACATGCATCAAAATCCTAAAGCTTTTCAGCTTTGGCTGCTGCAGGCAGGGCACTTTCTCACTCTATGCAAGTAATGCACACTTGCCTGACGGTGATGTTGGCCTAGGAATTACACTATTTTCATTAAAAAGGAGATTTGCTTGTTTTTGTTTTTCAAGTCTAATGCAGCACCTTCCTGTAAGTAAATGTTGCTGTGTGGAAATGTTAATACATAAACTACTGTTGAGTTTATTTCAGAGGCTGGAAAAACATATCCCTTATTTGAACTATCAAACATTCACTGAGATGCATAATTTGAAACTTGACTTTTTAATATATTTTAATAAGTTTTTTTAATCACTCTGTACTCATTTTTAATTTTTACATTCCTGCTTAAGTGAAGTCATACTTCTGAAACTTTATAAAAAGTAAAATATGAAACACATACTTGTTTTCTACAGGTATTCAGAACAGTTTGGCTGGAATACTCAGCAAATTTTTGTTATGTCCAAAATTCACCTCTCTCAGACTACCTTTTTAATAACAAAACTAGTTTTATGGAGCAGCAGTACCCGAGTCCTGGCTAGGGCTGCTACCAGCTTTGGCTCCCCTTGGGGTTCCTCCCTCAGGACACTTCCATTTAGAATGAGAAAAACCACCACCACCTCCCATAAGACAAAAAAAAATTACACCTCCTTCCATAAACCACATTCACCCTTGCTCTATGATATTAGGTTTCTCCAGGAACTACTCAACAGCATGAGAAATGAAAGCTGAGAATTAGTCAAGCTTAGAAGACTGTGGGGAACTAATTTTTTTGGCAAGAGACGGGGGAACAAAGAAACACTAAGCTGTGGGGCAAGTAATATAGTCTACAAATGAGACAAATGATTGAAAACTCTGACCCTAATTGACAGTCATGGGGGAGACAGACCAGGATTTGCTGCTGCTCTGAAATAGTCCTTCATAGGCTTTCACTTTTCCTCTGTGCTAAAGCAGATAGGATAACTTAGTTTGGCACCTAAGACAGTTATATGGAGGGAATACCTCTAGATATACCTAGCCCAAGAAAAGGGTGATCGTCTGAGATTGCTGGAAAGATCAGTGGGTGCTAAGTACTTCTGCAGATCTTGTTCAGTAACATTTTTCCCCACAAAGTACTTCTCACCTAAAAAAATATAACTCTCTTTTATTCATCTGACAGTGACGCGATACAGAATTTTTTCTGCCTTTCACTCAGCCATGTTTGGTTTAATGGCACATAAATAGTGGGGGTGTTTTACCCATCACTCAACAGTGCCCAGTTCAGCAACACACAGCCACGTTGCCAACAACAGCTTAACAAGTTATTGCTTCATCCCACTGAAATGAACAGGTGATTTTATAATACGCAAAACACTTCCATCTAATTCAGGATTTTGATAGAAAATGTTTGTTAAACCCACCTGCTCAAGACTCTTAAGATCTTTAAGTCAGGACAGAAATCTGCTTTGCAATTCTTTCGCAATCTGGCATTTATACAAGCATTGTTTTTATGTTTGGAAGAAGTGTGATACATGCTAATTAACCAAACCGTTTCCTGTCCTACAGTATGTGGTTCTTTGGCCATCTCCCACTCTAATACTAGACCTTTCTAATGCTGCCACATCTCATCCTGTCTTTAGACTTAAGTCATTCCAGCAATATCTTTAAGTATTCGCATGTGCTATACTATACTGTACTTTTCTTCTACTGTATTTTACCCAAAACTCAAGTTTCCAAAGCCTAAACATCAAAGCCATATTTCTGCCTCATTCAGAGAACAAGGACATTTGCATATTTATCAGAGTGCTGTTGAACTCTTTTGTACTTTCAAATCTACTCAAGAGTAACATAATTCATGAAATCCTGATTTCTCCCACGTATGCTGGCACACTCCCCAGAGTCGGAGTTTTGAGATTCCATAGTTATATTATGCTCCATATGGTACAGATTTTTCATCTCTCACGGTGCCATTTGTTGTTTTCAAGCCCCTTATCAGGTTGAGCACATTCATTACAAAACCACCATACACAGGACTACAGCTGCTTCGACTACAACTGCTGCGTATGCGTACTCTCACTTGTTATCTGTAGAGGGACATTGTTCTCTCAGCTCTGCCTAGATGAAGAACAGCATTCAAGAAGGAGAATTTCAAAAGAGATCCAACAGATCTGGGTTTTTGTAGCACATGTGAACTCTACAACACTGTAAAACAGCAAATCTAGACAAGGAATGAAAGCACTACCGAAATGAAGCACGCTCTTGAAAAAATGCTAGTGTGCCCTCTCTCTGTACACAGACTGATGCAAAAGGATAGATGTGAACTCTCTTCAGGTTTGGTTTTCACTATTGTATCTCTATTAATCAGAATCATCTGGGTTGGAAGGGACCTTTAATGTCATCAAGTCAACCTAACACTGACAAAAATCACCACTAAACCAAGTCCCTCAGCACCACACCTACCCATCTTTTAAATACTTCCAGGGATGACAATTCCACCACTTCCCTGGGCAGCCTGTTCCAATCCTTGATAACCCTTTCAGTGAAGACATTTTTCTCATATCCAATCTAAACCTCCCCTGGCACAACTTGAGGCCATTTCCTCTTGTCCTATCACCTGTGCCTTGGGAGAAGAGACTGACCCCCACCTCGTTACAACCTCCTTTCCAGTAGTTGTAGAGAGCCATACAGTCTCCCCTCAGCCTCCTTTTCTCCAGGCTGAACAACCCCAGCTCCCTCTTCAGCCTCTCCTCATAAGACTTGTGCTCCAGACCCCTCACCAGCTTTGTTGCCCTTCTCTGGACCCACTCCAGCACCTCAATGTCTTTCTTGTAGTGAGGGGTGTGACAAACACGTATGCCTGCTTTTTTCTTCATCGTGTTTCTCGTCCTACTTCAGTATTATCTGTAGGGACAGTCTTTCCCAGCATCGTGGAAGCATCATGACCTTGCCTATTCTGTCTCATACAGAAAAGTTAGGCAACATACGTCCTCTTTCAGTTAGCTACTTAAAATGAAAGCAAACAAATGTCACAGAAAACAGTCTGATGAGTAGCTGAAAAGTAGTATGGGAAAAAACTAAACATCCAAAATTTTTTTTATCAAGACACAGATGC
>KZ507060.1:1893-35897 GCA_002844005.1 Limosa lapponica baueri | reverse complement strand
TGTAATGAAAAGCATCTTAAAAAACCCTAACAATCAGAAATCACAAACTAATATGTCAAAAATTTTCATGAGGTGCATCACTTGAACATATATCCACTTGCCTTTGAATTTTATTTCACAAGTTAATTTAGAAATGGTACTCAGATTAGTGGAATGCATGTTCAAATGAAAGAATTAAATGACAAGCATCTAAGATCAGAGGAAAAACCAGCTATGAGAAGAAGAACGCGATAATAGGAAATGTGGTCCAATTGGTAAGATCTAAGAATTTCTGCCTGTTCCTCCCATAGGAAGCTTCCTGGACTCCCTGTGTGCTTTGAGGTTTGACAACAGGAGCCAAATAGCAGGGATTTAAGATGACTCTAGCCCTGAAGATCAACAGTCCTGGGTGTTTTAGACATGCTGCTGTTATGAGAGAGGATCAGCTACTCTGTGCTCACTTACATCATGGCTGTTTTTAGCTTTGGAGAAAAAGTATCATAATTGAAGCTGGTTTCTCTGATCCATAAAGTAATTTGTCTCTGTAGTGTCAGATGTTTTTTTGTGATAACTAAGAAAGAATGATACCTTTCAGAAGCTTTAATAACTAGCTAGCTAACTCTAAGGATACTTAAACATTCACCAGAGATGTCCCTAGCCATTTACAATCTTTCTCCAGGCATGTTTTGAAGTCCTGACAGTGCTGAAAAGGCAGGTGCTTGACTCATGTTTAAGTTTCAAAATAATAATTAAATCTAGCTTTCTGTTATCCCTCTGAATGGACCTCTCTGAAAAAAAAAAAATTTTAGGACATATCTGCTAAATTATATTTCCTATAAGAAAAATGATATTATGATGGCTGCATTGTCCTACACTTAGTACATCCAGTTTTGGTAGATTTTCCTCTGCCTTTCCAAACATTTGAGGCAAAGTCCCACTAACACCCCACAGTTTTATAGACCCCACACGGTACTATAGGTTGTACTAGGTCTGACTGGGATGGAGTTAATTTTCTTCCCAGTAGGCTGGATGATGCTATGCATTGATTTGTGGCTGAAACAATATTGGTAACACACCAAAGTTTTGGCTATTGCTGAAGAGACCTTGCAGAGCATCAAGGCTTTCTCTCTTTCCCATTTTGCCCTTTCTCCCCCAACAGCGAGTAGGCAGGGGGTGTGTAAAGTGTTGGGAGAAGACCCAGCCAGAAGAGTTGATCCCAGCTGACCAAAGGGATATTCCATACCATACGATGTCAGGCTCAGCAATAAAAGGAGGCAGAAGCTGGGACATTCATGGTTATGGTGTTTATCTACCCAAGTAACACATGATGAAGCCTTGCTTTTCAGGAAGTGGCTAAACATCTGCCTGCTGATGGGAAGTAGTAAATGAATTCCTTGTTCTGCTTTGCCTGCACGTGCAGCTTTTGCTTTCCCTATTTAACTGTCATTACCCCAATACACAACTCTTCTTGCCTTCCTTCTATTTTCTCACTGAACCACAGGGAAGGGGAGTGTGAAGAGTGTTTGGCTACTGGCCACAGTCAACCCACCAGAAGCTGTCTGTAAACCTGTTTTTGAAAGGTTCACTGGGCCAGGAGAGGATGAACACACAAGCAAACATGGATCTGGCCCAGTGACTGCAGCCCCTTCCTAGCAGAGGAAATACCATAAAATGACACCAAACCAAACTAGCCCTGGGAGCTGGAAGGAAAACACAGCTCTCCCTGCCCAGTACCCCAAGTATTAGGTTGGAGGAAGAGGTCGTTTGTCCATATGTTTGTCTGTCTGTCTCATTTTGGAGAATGTTCAAGCATACAAATCCTGATCAGAAAGAAATGCCTATTTTTAAAGCAAAGACCGCATGTCATGTGGGGCACTATGTTGGCCTGGGCTCAGCAGATATGCTTCACCTTGACATCTATTACTGGCTAGTCTAAATTAGTCCTTTTTTTTTGTAGTACTGCTGTGTCCCATATCTAAGGGACATAACTCTTCCCATGCACTAGGTAAGAGCAAGGTGACTAATTCACAATTGTCTATTTTTACAACAAGCACCTTCTGTTTATTTATCTAGTTCACATCATGTGTCGGAGACTGAAACAGCCCACAGGCACTTTTCAGTCTACTGTCAATATTTCTCTTGGATGTGTTTGGTCATTTGTCTTTTTTTTTTTTAGAGAAAGGAACACTAGTATAAAAAGTGGTATGAAAGTGTATAAGTATTGACAGACTGTGTTATGGGAATAAATCATATTGATTGAACATCTTGTCACTAGTGCAATTGCATCTGTATTTAGGAATTCTAACACCGTAGCTGCAGAGTATCCTGGGCACAGGTCCAGCACTGGAAATGAGAACCGGGGCTCACAATGTCCCTCCTGGTAGACCTAGAGAACACTAAGTGTAAAATGTCTCATTAAAACAGAAGAAAAGCCAGAGCCATTGAAAGTGAGAACAGAGCAGATGGTTCTGATGTTAGGAAGCAAAACTGAGACTTAGAAATGATAGGAAGCCTTTTAAGAAAGCCCGAATGCAAATGAACAGAGAAATTTTATTTAACTTTTCCATCCTTCCCAATGGTTGAAATTCCCAACAAGGGATTTAATTCTCTTCTGCTTTACAGCAGTGTCATCCTTCTAAATTGCTCTTGGCTGTGATCTTTACATGTGTTCTGCACAATAATTTATAAGTTCTATGAATTGTCAGAAGCAAACAAGCTGGCCCGGACAAACCCTATTAAACTTCCTCATCAATAGTCCAGCAATATGATTGGTGTAGGTGGAGAAATAATTAGGCTTATGCATTGGTATCATAAGAAACAGATGTGGACAAAACACGACAGATGAGAGACATTAATTAAGAGCTTTAAAAAGATAACTAAGAGTATGCAAGGAGAAAGATTAGATACTGGCTGGCTAGCTTTGTACTGCTTGCTCCTCTCGCCTCCAATCATTTAAGCCTGTTACTCTCTTTATTATATATTCACTTTGTCTTTCTCTGTGTCCTTTATCTTCAACTATAGTTGCTTTTACAGTCTAAAATGACAGTGATATCAAATGCTTGTAGAAAAGCAGATCTTTTAAACTCTAATAAAAACATGCATTTATTTTAGGGTAGAACAAATTTTTCTAGAAGTCATAAAAATGAAGCGACATTAATAAGAAAACATGAAGTCATCTAGTTTGTGCTGTAATTTATCATGAACAGCTTTCATCTGCAAGAGGAATATAGACAGACAAATGAAGAGCTGTTTACACCATGCTAATATTACAGTGTGCACTTAGAAATCTTCTTAATAAGCAAGTAAGGAGCGTGCTGCTCTAAAAGGAAATATTCACACTTTATGTCACTGGTAAAGAGGAAAGACTTAATGAAATCACAGGTCTTTTTTCAAAGAAAGGCTAGTTTTAGTAAGTTACAGTTTATGTGTTGAAGTCTAAACTGCAAATTATGTGTACATAATATGCTATAATTCACCTGAGTGCATTTATCATTCCTGATTTCTTCTTCTAGAAAAGACGAACTGTGTAACTGTAAAAGACATGATTAATTGTAAGATTTGTTTATAACTTCTATGCAATACTAAATAGAATTTCTGTGAGAAAATAAACAAATTCCATATATTATTAAAAAAATAATACTTACATAAGGGATTGTGTCCAAGGTGTCTGTGTTGACAATTATAGGGGCAGGGCTTGCCTGAAAGGGGGAAAAAAAGAAAGAGAAATTTAAAAATATGAAATTCATAAATATTGAAATGCTCATAATGATACGTTAAATTAAAAGTCTAAAAGCTTGTCTTCCCATTGAATTCACATCATACAACAGTGCATAATGCTGGGTACTGCTCAATCAATTAAGGACAAAGGAAATAGATTCTCAGCCTCCAAATCAGAGCTCACTGTGGTCTGTCTTTTCAATTTCATTAGGCTTTGGATCACATCCTGAATATGTAATAACTAGTCACTCGTTTTTTAGTAGAACTATAAGAAACGTGATGTATTCAACTTACAATTAGGGTACCCTGCGGGAGAGGTATTCAGTTTCCCGTACCTTACAAGTCCACTTTTGTGTTTGAGCAAAACCAAGATGATCTTTACACAGGATAAACATCAACATAATATGTTTATGCTACTTATCTGTATGCAGTATATGCATGTGCACATATACTATGATATTTATGGCAAAGCTATATATTTTGCATAGTTCATATGCACTTAGCTGATGTTGTTTGAAATATAGACCCAGTTTAAAAAGATTTGTGAATCTGTAAAGCTGCCTAACCTGATCTTTAACTTAGTGATGATACCCATGTTGAGCCTAGTTTCTAGCCACCTGAAATGCCATAACCTCTGCCTCTTTCCATACTGGGGTTCAGCGGTGGTGACCCAAGGCTGAGCTCTGATTCAACCCAGATGCATAATCATAGAATGGTTCAGATTGGAAGGGACTTTAAATATCATCTAGTTCCAACCCCCCTGCCAGGGACACCTCCCACTAGACCAGGTTGCTCAAAGCCCCATCCAGCCTAGCCTGGAACACTTCCAGGGATGGGGCATCCACAACTTTTCTGGGCGACCTGTTCCAGCGTCTCACCACCCTCACAGGAAAGAATTTCTTCCTAATATCTAATCTAAATCTCCCCTCTTCCAGTTTAAAACTGTCACCCTCATCCTCTCACTACACTCCCTGATATAGTCCCTCTCCACCTTTTCTGTAGGCCCCCTTTAGGTACTGGAAATACTGGCTATACAGTCTCCCTGGATCCTCCTCTTCTCCAGGCTGAACAACCCCAACTCTCTCAGCCTGTCTTCATAGCAGAGGTGTTCCAGCCCTCTGATCATCTTTGTGGCTCAGATGTGGCTCAGATTCTGGAGAAAACTACAGAGCTGTGAGAAAGTGTAGAGCAGAGCCACGCACCATAAGTAAAATATCAGACAGAGGCAGGACCGCTGAGATGGGACTGGTAATAGCTCAAGGACTCAGGAGGAGAAGGATCAACATGTAGTCAGTGTAGTACAAAAAGTGATGGAGGGTACCCCTTCTCTGCCTGACTGATGCCTGCTTGGTCAGCAAAGACTCTTCAGGCATTGTTTTGGGCTGATTAACATACTAATGCTTAGCATAGTAGCTCATTTGTTCTATTTATCTACATTGTATAGTAGCCAATGACTGACTGGCTGTACTTCAAAGTTCTATAGACTGCAGTCTCTTTGTGCATGGGAGGGATGACTGCAGCACTACTGAAAACACTGATCATGTTTCTATCGTGAAATAATCACTGCAGGATTTCAAAACCTAAGTAACACAACCTGAATTAAGAATGTAACATTAATGCAGCAATTCGAATGCTTTAAGAACATCACAGCTTCTTTCCAATTTTGGTGCAGTGATTGTAAGATAATTCTGTGTTCAGAGAAATTGGGTGTTACTGCACAACAGCTACTGATGATCAATGCCGTTATTTCTATAAAATTGTGTACAAAAAACCAAAAATTAAATGCATACAATTTATTGTGTATACATTTCATCGCAAGTTTCAGTTATCATAGTTATCATAGTAAGATACAGTTTAATATTAAAATGCTTAGTATCTGAAAAGATATTATACACCCATACCCATTTATTCCCATTTTGCCCTATAATACTGGACACTTTGGAGTGATAGATAAAAGCTGAAGGCCATTTGATTATAATATGTTCAGCTTTCGGCGTATGGAATTATTTATAACTGTATTATCACTGAAGCTTAAAAAAGATTTCCTTTTTAGATTCACAGTTTTTAATTACATGAATATTTAGCTTCATACACTTAAAGACTGCTACCTTTGTTACAGGAAGAAAAAAAAATATTTTTTTTACAGCATTCCGTTCTCTCTACCAAATTTTGCCTTTCATTTATTTTACCTTCTTTTATTTTTTATACATTGAGAGAAGGTCTAGTACCAAATACAAATTTTGCAATCTTCAGAATGAAAGCATCTTTCCACTGCTTTAAAAAAAATTTCCACTAGAATAAAAAACATCTTTCAGAAGTAATTTTCCAAAGCACTCTCATATTACCACCAATCGCTTCCAACTCATTGGGGAACAAAGCCTTACACCTGTATCAGATTTTCCTGAAGTAAAGCTAGAGATTTCTCAATCAGAAACTAGTAATTGTGGGAACACTATCAAAAATAACATTTAGGGGACTTGGAATTTCTTTTGAAATCTCACTTACTCCTTTACTTTCTCAACCAAGCACAAGCAGAACCTTCACGTCCTTCACACTGTAAGTTGTATTTGCCTTCAGAAGGACTTTCACAGCCTCACTGGACCCCTGTTACAGTGCTCTACCACCCTCACTGAGAAAAGTTTTCTTTTATATCTAATCAGGATTTCCCTTAATGCAACTTGTGTGTATCACCTCATACTTCTGTGCATCTCTGAGAGGAGTTTCACTTTGCTCTCTAACCATCCCTTAGATGCCTGAAGACAGCAGTTAGATACTTCCCACAGCCTCTTCTTCTACAGACTGAACAAACTGAACTCTCCCAGCCTCTTCTTCTATGTTCTGTGCACCAGACCCCACACTGGTTTGTGCGCCACCATCTTGGTTATCCTCCACCCAACACACTTTGGCATACTGGGGAACCTAGAACTGGACACAGTGCTCCTGATGCAGTCTCACAGGTGATGAGGAAATATCCCTCAAACTGCTGCCTAAGCTGTTATTGTTGCAGCCCAGTTTTCTATTAGCCTTCACCATTGCAAGGGCACATGGCTGACTCAAAGTGCAACTTGTTCTCCACTCTGCAAAGCTCCCAGTGAGCCAGACTGTGCCTGGCTGGGACTGCTGCGTTTTTTATTCTGTCCAGGTGCAAGAACTCCTGCCTGTTGTCACTGAACTTCATGAGGTTCCTCTTAGCCCATTTCTACTGCCTATTGAGATCCCTCTGAACGGCAACTGTCTGATATATCATCTGCTCTGCCCAGTCTGCTGTTATCTAAAACCTTGCTGAGAGTGCACTCTATCTAATAATTCTGGGTATTAATGAAGATGACAAACAGCTCTGTAGAAATCCCACATGTAATTTGCCATCAGTTACTGGACTTTAAATTGCTGACCATTACTCTTTGGTTCTAGCTATCTAGCAAGTGTCCCACTCATCTTCTAGGACATCCATCCATTCACTATCTCTGTCATTTGACTACAAGACTGAGAATGTGTGCTGAAAGCCTTGCTAAAATCAAAGCAAATGTCTCACCTACTGATTTCCCCTCATCCATAGAGCTAGTCATCCCATCACAGAAAGCTGTCAGGTTGGCAAGGTACAATATACCCTTTGTAAATTGATCTGCCTCTTTGTAATCACCTCCCTCTGTCCTTCATGAGCCTTGACTAGGCTTCCTGGAGACACCCACCAGGATGTTTCCATTTCTTAGCTTCCTATCTAATTCTAACCCCCAGGTTCTCACTTGGCCCATCACCCTTTCCACAGCAAAAGTCTGAGCATTTAAGCTACTCCTTTGAATAGTGTGATCCTTCCCTGCCTAGCCTTCCTACGGAGCCTGTAAAGAATCGGCTTTCAAACACATATACCTTTCAGGGTTCATTTTAACACAGCACTTACTGTATTCTTTACTGATTGGAAGAGCTGAACTTCAACTATCAAACTGATGGTTTGCTGCTACTGAGGTATTCGTACCTGATCAGACAGATCACGAAAAAATTCACAGAGCAATAGTTTCAGATGGATATAGCGACTATAACAGTTCACTCACAACTAAGATCATCTGTGCATTTCCCTTTTCCGTTCCTCCCGTTCCTATCTGTGCATGTGCCTATGTGTGCGTGCATGTGTGGGACACTGAGCCTGTGTGGTGATCTGGGGTTTTCTTTTTTCTTTCTTTCTTTTTTTTTTTTTACTGGGAAAACGGATTTATTACAAGCATTTTGCTTCAGTCTCTCTAACATACGGTAATTTGAAGAACACTGACATCCTGAGCTACAACATTGCATTTAAGTGCAGGAAATGGAGCTGATTTTATTAGTTGTGTCCTGTTTGCAGCTCATGCTTTAAAGAAAAGTCAGGGGCTTTAATCATGCAGAGTTGAGAAGACAGTTTGCAACCACTGGAGAGAGCCCTAAATATAGTGGTCGCCATGAAGTACACAATAGCACCAAAACAGTCCTGTAATCACAGTGAAGGTACTCAAGGGATAGGTCAAAAGAAGATCAGCAGCAACAGGGAGTCAGAAGGATTTTACCTTCCAGGATGATGTGCCTATATCTATCCTGACTTAAAACCACGTCACATGCACTGATTCACCAAATTCTCAAAAAAGATGCCCAGATATCTACGCACTTCTTATAGAGAACACTGACAAATTTGTCATAACAGTTCATCAGCTCATCAAGAATGCTTCCAATTGTGCATAAATTAACAAAAGCACACACAAAAAAATCTAGTCTCTTAAGAATCTCTGCCTACTGCACTGTGTCTTTGAGCCAGCACTGACTCTTATTTGTCACACTCTATATACCCCCACATATATAAACTATCTAAGTTTGAAACTGCAGGAGAACAAGAAATGGCTTTCTGGAAGACAAAGATAATGACTTTATTACTATCTCTGCCCTCTGACCTGCTCTGCAATCTTACACAAGACATTTAATTACTCTTTACCTAGCTTTTCCCAGCTATAAAACAACTCTAGCAAAACTGGCTTAATTTGGTCAAAGTTTTAAGAGAGATGATGGCTGGCAAGAACTAAATAATCTATCTATATGCTGGGAGTTTTAAAATTTTACATGTCTAATTGCCTAACTTGCAGCATGAATTCAAATCAGTGGTAATTCATGAAAGAGACAGCCCTTTCTTAAGCCAGGTAGCATAGAGAGGGCTCCCAGACACTGCAATCAGATTTTAAAGATGGGAAGAGCCTTCATGAACATATCCACAATTCTGCAACTGCAAAATAAATCCAAACCAATCACCAAAAAAGGGAATTTTACTGAGTACAGTGGAGTGAATCTGTTTTCCCCATCCCTCATGCACTCTCCTTTCTGCCCTAATCCTTACCTATACATTAAGTATTATATTATGTGGACAACGCACCATGTGGGCTGTCAGCCTTATAACTACTGCTCCCTGCACAGACCTTTTTCTTGCCCTTGACTAGAAGCAGCGCTTTCAGCTGAGCCATCTCTGTGCTTTGAAGAAAAGGCATCACGCTGACAGCTGCAGTGACAGATTGGCATAGCTGGGACAAAACTTGAATAGCTTTGGGGGAAAAAAAAGCAGGAAGATTTTTTTTTAATTCTTTTTAAAGGACTTGAGCACAACAGACTCTGCTTCCACAAATATATATGAGATTGTTTTGCTTGCAGCAAGTCAGACAGTCTAGTTGCTTTTCCACCAAAAGCACAACTTAAAAGCAAGACACAGTGAAAGCACTTGAAGCCAGGAGAAAGAGAACAAAAAGGCACACGGTCTAGTTCATGAACATTTACTCTGCTACCAAATTCTCTACAAGTGTATGACATGACTCATACCTCTCAGACAAGATGAACTCTCCCTCTACCACAAGCGCTAGCATTGTCCTTGTTGACTGGTTTTACTTACAGCATTAACAGTTTTATAGACTATCCATATTATATTGAATTTCATTATTTTTGGAGCTTTCATAACTCCTTCTTTTAACTGTTCCTACTCTGCAGTGCTGTATTCAACATCAGACCATGAAACTACCTGCATGGGTACATGGTACCTATTTTATAAATAATGAGCACAGCACATTACTTCTTAACCAGAAAACGCTAAAACAACTATATGATCATTTCGAAACCATCAACCTATATTTACTTATAGCTGCGACTTTAATTTGACTGAGAACTCTCAATTGGTTGCTTTCCTGTTAAGGAATCACCACCATTATCTACATTATTACATTTAAGTAAACTCAAAATAAGGAGGTGGTGAAATTTACAGCAATACCACAGGGTATGTATTACCATTTTAAAAGTAAGTGGAGTTGTCAGTGGCTTATTACCACCTTTTGCAGACACCTGACTCTCTGAACTGTAGGTCAGAGGTAAGGGCTCACCTTTCCAGGTAGCCAGCCCTAAATTCTAGAATACTCTCTATTGCAGTTTTACTTTAGTTCAAAATGTTAGCATTTTGTGTCTTAATAATACAAAGTGAAGCAGCCCCGACATTTGTACATAAATAGAGCATACTGCATCTCTCAGACATACTAAGCGTCAGACTTTTTGAGGCCTTAAGAAGGTAACACTGAATTAGTTTAAATTAGTTTCATATTTTCAAAAGTTTCCTTTCACAACTGTAAAAAATAGGTCTACATTGATACACAATGGCAAGAAAGATTAAATGATAATTTAGATGTCAAAACAGTAATTCTCTGGCATGCTATGAGGCCTCAAGATCACAGAACATGCAGAACTTTTTGTCGTATTTACCACTGAATTACAAACTGTAAGATTAAAAAGGAGACAAAGTCATTTGCTTGCTATTAAACAGAAAATATAAAAGATAGGGAGCCTCTTTGAACATCTAAAGAATGACTTTTCAGCAAACAATTCTACCTCTATTTAGAGACATAAAACAGAAGTCAAAAGGAGCTTTGCTTGCAGGCTACAGCTGTCAAGAACAGAAGAAAAATGCCTCAAAAAATCCTTGAGACCTTTCCCTACATATATAGTGCAACCTCAGATGAAGCCATTTAATTTAAAGGTAAACAGTGCCTTTCAAAGACGGTGGCTTTATTTTGGGTCTTGGCGTTTTAAGTTGTTTCTTATTTAATCTGTAGGAATAACTTCCTATTTTAAATTGTCTTAGCTGTGACATTATTTAAACAAAAAAGAATTTAGACCTGAGGAAAAATAAACACCTCTGTGTGGATCCACAGGCTGCGAGGGGGAATAGCAAGAAAGCACCTACTTTACTGTTGGTGAAGTTTCACCTGTACTGATATTAGCAGTTTGAATTAGCAATGATTAACGTAATGGTAACTTTTTTGCCCAATATCAGATCCAGTGAAGGACACAGAAATGTCAATGGGAAAAGCTCTATACAGAATGAGGGATAATTATGGTACATCTGAATTTCCAGTGAAGATATTATTCAACTAAATGTTATTGCACATTAAATTTTGAGGTGATAACCTTCCTATCGCTAGACAGGTGGATCCGTCTGTCTCATTCCAGAATGCCAAATGCCATACTAAGACTCACACAGAGGTCCCTTTTTCACATCTCTACTGACTCACAAAAGAAATTGATGCAAAGAGTCATACACCAGTGCTCTAGCTTTGAACAGATATTTAGGCCTAAATCCTGTTTTAAGATACACCGCTTCAGCACATATTCACGGCCTTTTGAAAATGAATGGGCCATAACATTCATTTATTACATAGATTTCTGCTCTGATCTCTGCTCTGATCTCCACCATGCTTCAGAACTTTCCCCAAAGTCTGTGTCAAAGCACATCTCTTAAGAAAATAACAGCTTTAACCAATCCAGGCAATGCCAGTTTCTGGTGTGTTGTTGAGTCTGGATATGGAAACTCTAGAATCCAGAACAAAAATAGAAACACATTCCATATGGTCTTTCTATGAGCGTGTTACCTTCAAAGGTCTGACATCTGATATGCATACTTTTTTAAAAAATATTTTATATCATTTATAACAATTTTATAAAAACATGAAATATTTGAAAAATTTTGCCACTGCAATCTACATTAATGGAAACATAGACTGCAAAAACGGAGTTATGCTACTGAATGTTATGCTATGTGAAGGAGTGATGCTACTGAAAACCTAAGAGCTAAGCTGACTTACTTTATACTATGAAATTACCAAAACAGGTTACATCTTCCAATTTAAACATTCTGCTACATCTATCAGATCTAAAAATTTCTTAGTGAAAGTCCCTCCGTAACTGAAGTTAATGGTAAAATACCAATTTCCTTCAATAAAGTCAAAGTTTAATATTGACTCTACTCAGTATTAAGTTTTGTTTTCTGCTTCGTAGGATTTATGGAGTGTGCATGCATTTAATCAGCAGGTTCATGAAAGCTGTAATAAGTAAAAATAATTTAGAACTATTTGAACACATTAATATTCTGCTTTCAGATTTTGTATCTCATTTTTAAATCACATTAGCTAAATATCCAGAAATTAAAAATTCAGGAGAAAAAAAATTGTAACACAAAATGCTTATGTTATCTGCAGACTTCTTAACAATGGCAAATGGTCTCATTGACTTGAGAATTACCATTTTTTCTTAAACATTAACAATTTAAGATTTCTACAGTTTGCCTAAGCATTATCTTCATTAACTACAGATGGGTGCAGATTTTTTATAAAACAGTGTAAACCTCAAGAAGAGCTGCAGAACAAAAAGAGCAGGAAAGTAATCTCAAATACCTGTCAAGTTCTTTAACCTGAAAATATATTGATTTATTGCATTACTCAGGAGTGTAAACTACTTCATACATTTATATAAAAATATTTTTTCACTGCAACTGGGTTTTAACATTCTACAGAAACAAGACAAGTGTGTATATATGTATAGATATAAAGCTCTACACACATACTAACATGCATATACAGATGTATACGCATAAACTCAAACACGGACTAGGACAAAAGCATGGAACCAGTGTTTTAAGCATGCTGTTTGACCCGGCTGCATGCTACAAGTGCACGGTTCAGCCTTGATGTGCACAAAGCAAAAACTCCTTCCAGAGAAAGGAAAACAAAAGCAAAGCACAACCACAGACATTCTGTCCCTCCTTTCTCTTCCAAAGTGAAGGCTGAATCACCCAGGGCATGAATTTTACTTTTAATGTCATGGCACACCAAGCTCACAAAGGAGTTATCCAGTATCTTATTCTGTTAGCTTTTTACAGCTTGAAGTACCTGCAAGTTGAGTGTAACATTTATTCCTGCATGGAGACTCTTATAACCAGCCTCAAAACCACAGAAAAAAATGGACTAAAAATTACAACTCAGATGAAGACAACAAAAACATGTGAATGTAAAACTAAACGTGAAATAGGGAAATTAACAGAATTCACTACTTACTCAAGAGATTTATCAGAACATAAATTCCAAAGAACCAAACACCTGCTTTCAGGAACTAATCAATTGCATTCAGCACTATATACAGCAGCCCAGAAATAATGGAATCAGTGCCAAAGAGCACTTACCTCTGCTTGGCAAAAGCAGAGGAGACCAAGATTTACTGGTGCTACAGCTAAACTCTCCATGGAGAGGAATGAATAAGATATACAGACGAAAGGGTCTTTAGAGTTTTAAGAAAGGTTCTCAGGTATAACAGACGTACCAAAATCACCATTGATCCTCTTTCAGCACTGAAGTCACCAGGAGAAGAGCTGTGGTCCATAAAATGCAGCAACTTAACTCACCAATTCTGTTAAGGATTTGCAGGATCAAAGCTATTTTTCCAAATGCTTTCACTTAATGAATGTATATTTAACAGTATTTAGGAAGAACTTAAAGAATTAAACTTGATTTTGAATATCTGCAACAAAGTTAAATTGGGCTGTGCTGTAGCAAAGACAGTTTTGATTTTTTATGTCAGTAGAAGTAAACTTCTAACTTAACGTCCTCTGGAAAAGTTTTAATTGATGTCCCAGAGTGTCCCTTCATGGCCCAGAATCACTACGTGATGAATAAAATTAACAAAATAATTCCAAATATATCACTTGCTGACAGCTTGCTTCAAACCCTGAATCACTGCACTCACAATACGTTATTTCAAATTATAACAAACATCAGTGGATAAAGTGAAGCTATCCAGGGTTCAGGGCAAATCAGGCATTTTAGAAGGTTTTGCCTCATCTACAATAAAATGCATTTCTCAATGGAGATGTACTGTTAAAAAAATACAAGTATTTAGCATTTTACTATAGGGCTTGCCAATCACTTTTAATCTCAGGTTTCTCACTGAAATCCTTCTGCCTAAGAGGTCGGGTGCTCTGTAGGTGACTTGCAGGACGATGCACGCTAAAACTGCCACTTTTCCATAATTTTACAGAGTGTAGCAGCCTGCAAGAATGTCACAGGCTGCTGAGATTAGCAAGGCCTCTCCTCACGAATCCATGTAATACCATCAGGTTTGACTGAAAAGAGAGAATGTTCCCTTCAGGATGATGCAATTTTCTTTAGATCGATAGATGGTGGAAATACAGATGTGCCATTTTGTTGTAGTTCTTAGGACCGATTTCCCTCACAATTTAAAAATGTGCACAGAGGAAAAAAAAAAAGTCCTATTTCCAGTCTTTGTATCTTGCTATACCTTAATCTGGCTACATTCAAGCCCCCCTTTTAAGGAATATACACTGCTGAAACATGAAGCTTGTATTATTATTGTATTATTCTGCTTGAGAGGGTGTCCCTTGAGAACCTCATGAAGTTCAACCAGGCCAAGTGAAAGGTCCTGTACCCGGGTCGGGAAATCCCAAGCACTAATATGGGCTGGGCGGAAATTAAGAGCAGTCCAGAGGAGAAGGACTCGGGGGCGTTGGTGGATGAGAATCTCAACATGAGCTGGCAATGTGTGCTGGCAGCCCAGAAAGCCAACGTTATCCTGGGCTGCACGCCCAGCAGCATGGCCAAGAGAGGTGATTCTGCCCCTCTACTCTGCTCTGGTGAGACCCGCCCTGCAGTACAGTGTCCAGCACTGGAGCACTCAACGTAAGAAGGACATGAACCTGTGGGAGCGAGTCCAGAGGAGGACCACAAAAATAGGAGGCTGGAGCACCTCTCCTATGAGGACAGGCTGAGAAAGTCAGGATTGTTCAGCCTGAAGAAGAGAAAGATCTGGGGAGATCTTATACTACTTAAAGGGGGCCTACAGGCAAGCTGGAGAGTGGAGTGTACCGACAGGATGAGGAGTAATAGTTTTAAACTGAAAGCGGGGAGATTTTGATTAGATATTAGGAAGAAATTCTTTACAATCAGGGTGGTGAGACACTGGAACGGGTTGCGCAAAGAAGCTGTGGATGGTGTTCAAAGCCAGTCTGGATGAGGCTTTGAGCAACCTGGTCTGGTGGGAGGCGTCCCTGCCCATAGCAGGGGGGTTGGAACGCGATGATCTTTATAAGGTCCCTTCCAACTTGAACCATTCTATGGTTCTATGATTCCACTTGCCTTCTGCCCTCTACAGGACACACGCAGCAAGGTTTTGGTAGCTGGGGGGCTCCTCTGTGAGGAGAGGCCAGGGCTGCCCTGTGCCAGACACAGCCGGTTCCAGCCGGTTCCATGACAGACCCACCACAGGGCACAGCTGAGCCAATCAGCTGAGCAGGTGGTGCCTCTGAACCACCAATCAGAAGCGAGTTGCAGCTCTGGAAGCCCATGGTGGAGCGGGTAAGGCCATGAAGGGACTGCAGTCATGAAGGGACTGTGGCCCTGAGGGCCCGTGCTGGAGCAGTAAAAAGAAGTAAGAAGGAAGGAGCAGTGGAAGGAAAGAGTGAGGATTGAGGAGAGGCAGAGAGAAACCACCATGCCCTGACCCCAGCTCTGGCCCCCTGTGCCGCCCGCGCCTCACCTGAGGGACTGAGCGTGAGCAGTGATGTAACTAGGGGCAGGAGAGGTAGCTGGAGCGAAGCCGAGCCTGGGAAAGGGGTGTTTTCCCTAAGTGTTAGTTTATCTTCTTTGTCTCTCGATACTTAATTCAGTCATAAAATGTTTATGTTAATTGTCAGCAAAGTTAAGTTCAGAGAATCATAGAATTGTCTAGGTTGGAAAGGACCTTTAAGATCATCGAGCCCAACCATCAACCTAACAAAAAAAAAAACAACACATTACTGAACCATGTCTTTAAGTACTATGTGAACCCGTCTTTTGAATACCTCCAGGGATGGTGCCTCGACCGCTTCCCTGGGCAGCCCATCCCAATCCTTAATAACCCTTCCAGTGTAAAAATTTTTCCTAATATCCAATCTGAATGTCCCCTGGCACAACTTGAGGCTGTTCCCTCTTGTCCTATCACCTGTGACTTGGGAGAAGAGACCGACCCCCACCTCTCTACACCCTCCTTTCAGGGAGTTGTAGAGAGTGAGAAGGTCTCCCCTCAGCCTCCTTTTCTCCAGGCTGAACAACCCCAGCTCCCTCAGCCTCTCCTCATAAGACTTGTTCTCCAGACCCCTCACCAGCTTCCTTGCCCTTCCCTGGACACGCTCTGGCACCTCAATGTCTTTTTTGTGGTAAGGGGCCCAAAAATGGACACAGCACTCGA
Organism: Limosa lapponica baueri; assembly: GCA_002844005.1. NCBI lineage: Eukaryota > Metazoa > Chordata > Aves > Charadriiformes > Scolopacidae > Limosa > Limosa lapponica. The sequence continues at coordinate 19,646 of KZ507060.1, read as the reverse complement.
GGTGGGGCCTTACCAGTGCCGAGTACAGGGGGAGTTTCCCAAGTCAAGTCTGCTTTGCCTGCAACACATGGCTTCCTCTGAAATTTCACTGTAGAACACATATTTGTTCAGTATCTTTTATATGTTCACCCTATTTTCTGATAAATCTACAAATCATGTATTAGAGGTGAAACTGCAGCAGCAGAAGAAAGTAAAAGAACAAGGTCTCCAGTTATAAAAGAAAATGTTGACTTCATAGCAGAGGCAACAAAGAGAACGTGGAAGCAGCGCTGCAGCCACAAGGAAAGTGAAGTTATTGTGTAAAAATAGAACCACATAAAGTACCAACTGATTATTGTTCATAAAGGAGGTTTCCACAGAGAAGGAAAGCTATATCTTCTCTGCCAACATATAGTCTATTAAGACGCTACTGCTGTCAACCTCTTAATTCTTAGAAATGGCATTTACCAAAAAATTTCAAAACACAAAATCAACACAACATGACAGGTTTGTAGAATAACAAAACTGTGTAAAGGGACTGAACTCAAGATGAGTAGTACCAGTGCAATAAAAGCAGCTCTACTATATGTCATCGCTTAAGTAAAGAAAACGCCTGGGGCCAATATAAGTCTGAGAAACACAAACAACATGACTGGAGGGTACAGCAAAACTGATAGTCTTTCAAAGAACTCATACAGGACCTTAAAAATATACCTCATTTAAACCAAAATTTATAGGCCTAGAAAAAAAAAAATGAAGGCAGTTTCTGTCATGAAATAATCAAGGAAAGAGCACAAGGTTGTGAACCTGACAAAATTAGATTAAGCGTGCAAACAGGTGTATGAATTCTACAGACTTAAGAAGTTAGACTAAAAACAAAAGGAAGAAATGTTAAAAATGTATTTGATGTTATGAATGATGCTGAGAAACATTTCAAATCATGAAAATGATACTTTCCTATTTTTCAACAAATATTTTCCTGTTTTTAACATGGGAATATTTTTCAATTTCATGCCAAGGGCAGGCAAACAGATTTTATACACTGATACAACAGTGTGGCAATTTCATCAAACTAGAGTATAATCTCCCTAGAGAAGTGATAGAAGCCCTGTTACCTAGAACTCTTTGTATGAACTTAGACTAAACACTAAAATACAGACTGTAGGCAGTACTCGCATTCTGGCAGATGGGCAACATGACCTATGAGGTCTTCCCTCATCTTTACATTTTAACATTCTGTCACTTCTAAACAGTGTTGTTTTGGCTGGAATTGGATGAAGAAACACTGCGGAAAAAATTATTATCTCAAACTGAATTAAAACAGATGGGGGCAATTTTAACAGTGACTTATCTAGCAGCAAGACGGCATTTTTATTTATGAGGCAGTCACAAAAAGTAACACAAGGCACAGCTTTGAAATATGATCATTGAAATAAGGATATCTTTTAGTTACTGATTTCAAGACATATTTTCTGCTGTGTAAGACACAAAAATCTAGGATGCTACTTTTCATATACATTAATAACAGTGATCTGGGCAGGACAGGGAGAGTTCTGCACTCTCTGGATTTACCGTGTGAATGTGTATATCTAAAAGCAACTTACCTCACAAAGTGAAACAACCTTCCTTGTACACAGAGACAACATTGATCTCTCACTGTCACTGTACTGAACAATAAATGTAACAATCACAGAGACATAAAACATAAAAACTGTCAGAACTGATCTACCAAGATTGAGAAGATGAGTTGCAAATCAATTAGAGGAACTTCATATGTCACAACAACCTTTCATGCATTTATATGATCCTCCAAAACACTGAAACATTAAATGTTTCATAACATCAAGGCAGCTTCTTCCTATAATAATAAAAATAATAATAACAGTAATAATCATCTCCTGGATGTCTGTCTCTGATATGATGGTGTTTTGTTTCTCTGGTTTTAATGGAAAAGCTCCAAGAGAGGACTTTCAGAAACAAGTTTTGGTTACTTTTAGGAAGGAAAAAGAAAGCATTTCCTGACAAAGAATTACCAGTGGAAGTTATACACTATACATCAGGTGATAAGAAAGAACACCTGGAAAAGGACTAAGCATAGCATCTAGAAACACAAAAAGGAGCTGGCTGCTTAAGGCAGGATGTAGGTAGAATATAGGCATCAGAATCCAAGAATGCAGTCTTCAAAATATTCAGCTTTAGGATCTCAGATTTCCTTTGTGCCTGTACAACAATGTTTCAACCTCAAAACCAGCTCAGCATCTATCTCATGCAACTGACATTCAGAAATGAGGCAGCCTTTACCAAAGAACCCTTTGGACAGATCCGGTCTCCTCCTACCCTGTCTTTTTAGGCACCAATTCCACCCTCCAAATGAAATGGAAAATTGTCAGCATGTCCCCCTCCTCCGGTAAATCATGATGCCTGGCAGAAATATCATCTTTACCATTCTCAGCCTGTTGTAAATCCTGACTTTCGCCATAGGACGTCTGGGGAAAATTAACACCTAATCTGATGGTCCTTTCCAAAAGCTAACCAACTTCACAGGCAGGTGCACCAATTCTGAGCATTAACATATAAAAACCCCACTGCAGACCTGACCCTGATACTAAATAAATGTTTGGTTGGGAGGACAAGAAATGGGAACATCGCGTGCTTCAGAGGAACGGGAGAAAAATGACATAGAAAATATTACAGCAAGAAGAACACAGAATCTGCGGGAAGCGCCAGGTTTTTTAGGGCAGCCGTAACAAGGAGAAATCAAGAGAGTCCAAAGTTAAAGTCAGCTCATCCTTCACATGCTACTATGTGCTTTGTGACACATTTTGAAATGACTTCTTCAATTATAGTATAAGCTCTCTACGCATACACAAATGGGATCCAAGCATCTTTTGCTGTCAGCCCATCTGGTATAGAAAGCACTGAGTTTTGCTCACTTAGTAGCTCAGTACTGCACTGATACAGTTAGCACCTAAATAATTCTTCAGATTGTTGATAATATACTTAACAGTTCAGATATATGTCTCTTCTGCAAAATACTAGTGTATTTTCACTTAAAGATACCCCATCAAATTTATATTTCACATGAAGATACATGGAGGAAAGCAAGACACTCTTTTCTTTCCTCTCCAGCACGCTCTGTCTGGCTTAACTAACCTGGTCAACAAAAGCATCGTCCTGCATCTGCTACTCCATATGGCAAAATAAATATTTCCAGTGCATATGACACTAATAGAAGTAAAATGTTTTTCAAAATACTTGAAAGCAAAATATGATTAAAATTAGTAACACATATTGATGTAAACATAGAAGAGATCAGTCAATTTAATTATTTTGTTTTATATACGTTATACAATACCACATAACTGGATGTCATTTGGTGATAAGCAGTAATACCCGTATATTCAATTTATATTTATTAAATACAGTTGATAAATACTCCTTCATTTAAAAGCTGTATCAATTATATAATTTTCTGGAAGTAAGAATAATTTTCTCCCCAGAAATCACCAGCTTTTATTAAAGGCTGTTTTTTCCCACTCACCCATTCATCAGTAAGAAACACAAAGACCTATGGTAAAAAGCCTGAGTTCATTCAGTTCAACAGAGGAATTTATTTTAAGCCATTTCCCCGATCTTCCCCCCAAAAAGAAGCCTAATCCTCAGAATTTAAATTTTAAAAATGTGCCTTATTTTAGAAATACGTTACAGTTTTCCTTACCGGGACAAAAGAATCAAATGAATCTTGTTGCTGATTTTCAATAGCTGAAATTGTTTTCAACCAGAAGAGATAGCTTGAAATATCAGACATTTCAGAGTGCTTCATACCGAAAGCTGCAAGATTAGTAGGACTGAGGTGAGACAGACTTGCTAAAGGAGGACTTTGGCTGTGTTACATAAAGTTCTTAATTAGATCCTTGGTACAAATTGCTATCCTAAGAATAAAAAGTTAATCAAAAAGCCTCATTGGAAGGATAGGAGGGCAAGATTAGAGCCGAGACAGCTGTTTCACTTTGGGATAATAATGCAACTGCCTAACTGGATGGTGTTCCACTATTCAGAAGTGAAAATATATATGTGAAAATTAAAATATTTCTTTTGTGCTACTTAGGACTAAATTTTTCACGGCTGACTTTCCACAGTGGCACATAAACTCCCTGTATTTATACTCCAATGCAGCAAGCATCTAACTCTCAGACCCCCTTAAAATCACGGCCAATATATGTTCATGAAAAGAGGGAAAATTTGAAAAATACTAAATACAGAATTAGCATGAGAAAAAGTGTTGCAAGGACTTTTGGTGACAAACAGTAAGAATCAACCTAGAAAGATTTGTTTAATGTGACTATATCCAAGAAAACTGCCCTAACAACCACAGGATAGTGATGGATGATTTCTTATCTGTCCCAAAGGATGCTATTCCAGCTTCCATTGCCAAAGGGATGTTGTACAACTGAGATCTCTCTTCACCTGTTCAGGTTTATTTTCCCTGCAGAAGTGACAGGACATCCATCCATCAGTGGACAGACATGTTTGTTTTACCCATGGTAAAATCCAGAGCCCACAGAAATCTTGGGGATTTCAGTAAGTTTGGGATTTTAGAGATGATGTCTTTTTGGGCGGAGAGTATAGCGTAGGTGCAGGCTGTCTGTTCAGAAAATTCACAAAGACTGACACTATGCAGATTTTCTGGAACCAGATGTCACCCTTTGCCAAAAAAGCTCTAGAGAAAATCTGAATCTAAAGCAAATCTGAAAAGTCAGAGCTGACAGGTAGTCATGATGAAATGGAAATAATCTGGTATGAAGGATGAAATACTGGAAATAACAATTTTTATATTCCCCAATTCCTCACCCTCTCATAAAAATGGATTTCCAAAAGGAATTAGGAAGTAATTATTTTTGGAGATGGAGAACGGGTGAGAGGAGAGAGATTAAAAACTAAATAGTACTAGGGACAAGGGTAGAAATTTAGTAGCCTTAAACAGTATGTCCTTCCCTGTGTTCTAAACTTTTCTCTTTGTCTACTAGTAATAATTCATTTTAGGACTCAAAATACTCATGGTCAGATTTAACTGAAAAACAATATTGGAATGACCAAAAATATTGAAAATATTGAAAAATCAAATAAAGTTTAGCAACTAATACTGATAAAAAAGAAAGTAATGAAGAAAAATTAAGAAATCCTAAAGCTTTTCCTGGTTTAGAACAAAATATTTTATTTCAGAAAACATCAAAGCCTTTAACAATGTAGCATAAGTACATTTTTGATGAGCAGTTTCTTAAAAAATCGATAGAAACTTTTTCAAAGAAAAAAAAGGTAAACAGCCTAAGGTAAAAACTGTTTGGGTTTTTTTTCTTTTTTTTGGGTGTGTGCGTGTGTGGTTTTTTTCTGAGCAAACCAATTTCTGAAAAGATCCAAAGAAGACTTTGCCAACTTCTGTAGTTTTGCAGAGTGGAAATGAGGAAATGGAGATTGAGAGCTGCTTTTCACCTCCACCCATGCACCTTCTATTGCTTTGGGTAATGAGAAAATTCTACACTAATTTAAATGTTGCAAAAATACTTCAGTATTAACTCAAATGCAATATCCCTGCAAAGCATATTTTAGAAAATATCTTACGTGACCAAATGAACATGTTCTTTTAGTGGAAATTCTGAAATATGTGAACTGTATATAGCAAGGAGCAGGTAACTTTTCCTTCCCTTTAAAACTCCCTCCATAAGCACTCAGTACATTATTTAGTGCAATGGCTTGAACAGACCTTTGGTTTCACCCAGTTGAGTTGTTCGTATCATTTCACGACATGATCCATACCGTTTGCTTCTCAAAAAAGTGGAAGACTTAAAAGCCTAAATAATTAGCCAATTTTTCATCACCTCGAATAGCTAATGATTCCAGTTGAACATTACGTTTTAGGACATCGAATGGATCTCTCATTGTGAAAATGGTTACAGCTAGAATAGCTACATAGGGCTTCTGCTTTCACTTATGTATTATGTGTTTGTGGCAAGGTTTCAGAGGTAGGGAGCTGCGTGGTCAGGGGCTCCAAGCTGGACAGTTGGTTCTGTCTGGCTCTCCAGTGGCCCCATTGTCGGACACAGCTGAGCCCATCAGCCAAGCTGGTGGCATCTCTGTGGAAACACATTTAATGAAGGACAGAAAATGATGAGGAGGAGAGAATAAGGGAACAAGAGGACCAGAGCAGTAGGAGGTATGTGCGTCCACATGGCAGAGAAGGCACATCCCAAAGAGACCATAGCTGATGGATAAGCCCACCTGCTGAAGCAGGTACTTCCCCAGAGGTACTGTGGCCATGGAGGACCCACACTGGTGAGGAGGAAACCAGCGCAACAAAAGCATAAGAAGGAAGGAGAGGCAGAGAGAAAACACTATGTCCCAACCTCTTGCACCACCTGTCACCTCACCAAAGGGACTGAACATAACCTACGGCGATCACAAGGAGGTAAGAGAAGTGTCTGGAGTGAAGCTGAGCCTGGTAAAGTGGGAGGAGAGGTGTTTTCCCTGACTCTTGTTTGTTTCTCAATACCCAACTCAGTAATTAAATGCTTACGGTAATTGGCAATAAATTACGTTAAATTCCCCAAGTTGAGTCTGTTTCACCTGTGACAGTAATTGGGGAGCAACTTCCTTATTCTAACTTTGACTCACAAGTTTTCTTGTATTTTGTCCCCTGCCCTGCTGCAGGGGCAGTGAGTGATGGGTTGTGTGGGTGGCTTGGTTGCCAGCTGGGCAAATCCACCGCAACTTGATCTACCATACCTCCAATTAAAGCACATTTCAGGAGGCTTTCCATCATATTTAAAGAACAATCTTATATAATACTTAAAGCTTTTCCAGCAAAAGGAAAAGGCACTACAGACAGGTAATACCTTGGGTCAAGCGATGACAAGACTTGAATAAAGAACTCATAATGTATCACAGTATCACAAAAGCTGATGCAACTACATCAGATAAAAGCTCATATAGTTCATATACAAAGGCACAACTGTTCTAGACATCCAAAACATATGTTTTACAGGAAAAATAGCATTCCAGGTTCCTTTATGCCTTATATGTGTAATGCCATTTATAAAGCATATTTATTTCTATGAAAACAAGTACTGCTATCAATCAAGTAAATGTTAAATAATTCAACCAGTAAGATTACTTTTTATAATTTGATATAACAGATCAGCTGGGAATACCCCACTATGTCTCCAGCAGAGAATTTTAGAAATTACTTAACTGTACCTCAGCCTTTTACATCTCTCCAACTAGATTACTGCCTTCCTATGAAACATTAAAATGTTTAATTTTTAAAATAAATTTTAGTAGAGAATAGCTTCTGTAGAGCTTTACTGGAGTTTTGTCAGTGGGTTGTTTACAGACCTCTAATACATTAAGAACAAATGACTGAGGTAACCGAGCGGTTCATTTTATAAGTATTTTACATTAGAAGAATAAGAACAATATGGCCATGTAATTTTACATACTGACGTATTGATTTATGGTTGTAGAAACATGTATGCTGTCTAAGTCTGAAGGGCTTTGCTGGTTGTTCTGACTGAGTTTTCAATCAAAGGGAAGTAAGAATAGTACAGTGATTGATAAGTTCTAGATGAAGACTCTTGCATCACGATGGCTGAACTTTTGCATCCAATAATCAGAGGCAGTAAAACTTCTTTATAATACTTTCATATCAACTGAAATCCTACTTCACTAACTTTTCCCACTAGTGCTTCAGTAGTTAAAGATCAGATGTTGCACCAATTAAAATTGACTTCTGTGGCCTTTGAAATCCTTTGATGGATTGAATCTGAGTGCACGATGTCTACAAAAATGTAATTTTCTTTCCTCTTCTTGTCTGCCAATTTTGATACTGTAGTTTCAAGATAAATTATAAATAAATACAGGAGTAACATTTTCTGTGCAGTTGATATACTCAACTTTGAAAACATCATGATTTCTTTTAAAAAAAATCCTGTTTACATATCAGATGTATTTTTTGAGGACTTTTCTTCTTTCTTTTCACTTTTGCATAGAACTATAAAAGACAATAGCACAAACAAACAAACAAAAAAAGCCCTCTAATCCATCAATCTAATTGCAGGTTAGGCTACTTCTTCGGTCCCAGTTCAGCAGGGACTTAACTTTTGGCTTGACTTAAGCATTCAAACTCCTGCTGGTAATGCCAAGCCCCACTAACACAGGTTATTTCAGCAGGTTATTCATGCTTACAAATACTTGAAGGGAGGGTGTCAGAAGGACAGGGCTGGTCTTTTTTCAGTGGTGCCCAGTGACAGGACAAGAGGAAATGGGCACAAACTTGAGTATAAGAAGTTCCACCTAAACATGAGGAGGAACTTCTTTACTGTGAGGGTGGTAGAGCACTGGAAGAAGCTGCCCAGAGAGGTGGTGGAGTCTCCTTCTTTGGAAACATTCAAAACCTGCCTGGACAAGTTCCTGTGCAACCTGCAATAGGTAGACCCGCTCTGGCAGGACTAGATGATCTCCAGAGGTCCCTTCCAACCCCACATGATTCTATGATTCAGCGTGCTTAGGGGACATAGTGAAGCACTGGGCTGAATTGGTCCACAAAGTTTTCATTTTCCTCTCTACTGTTATGGCTTATTATTAAACTTCAGATTTTCAGATGTCCCTGAAGAAAAATATTGCCTAAGAAGTTTCAGCTATCTTTAATGACTTTTTGTCATTGCTTTGTTCTTACATTTTCAGTATTTTCTCCTCTTATTCCAGCTTTACCAAGTTAATAATACAAGAGCTACTTAAACTGTGTTGTCCAGCTCCGCACAAACATCCCAGCGATGAGATCAGCTCAAACTGCTGAAGCGACCATCCATTATTGACAGAAGGGCTGAAGAAGTAGTGCTGACCAAGTAACTGCCTTGTACCTTCAAGCCAGTGTGTCCATCACCCCAAGAGTACAGCTCTTCCTTTAGATGAAGTTTCTCATAGATTGAATGAACTGATACAAACTGACCCACTTTGACCAAGACCTCACAACCCACTGCGAAGCTTTCTTCAGTAACATGAAGAACCGCTAACCTTGAAAAGATGGAAATGCTATCAACATACACAGGCTCAGAGATCCAGGAAGTCACTCAGATTCCCAACAAGGGGACTGGTCTTGATGCCACGCCTCCACGGTGGCCAGAAGCAGTAGAAGCCCTTGAAGGTCTGATGGAGAACAGATTCCAGATACTCTTCCACACAGATGGATTAGTCAAAACCCAGCATAAATCAGCTAAGAATCAGAGTACTTCAACAGATAGTGCAAGTTGGTCCAGTCTAACCGTTGCCTCCAGGACTAAGATATGACAAAGGGGTTGAAAATGCAAAGCTTCCCCTCTGTTTTATGTGCAATTCATGAAATGTTTGTTAACCTCCGTGGCTCAGCCTTCCCAGTCTGAAATTGAGCGAACATGGACCTAACTCACAAATGTATCAGAGAACAAAAGAATCATATAGCTGTTCCTTCTGAGGTGCTTTAAGAAATGTCAAGACATCAGACAGTAATGACATCTGGAGGAAACACAAACAGGATCAATTTTGCTTTGATCACCTTTCCTGCCCCTGTTTTTTTGTTGAACACCAACTAAGACTTGAGATTGCAAAAAAGAATTTCCTTCATCTTTGCTGTTTTATTATTGCTATTATTATTAAGAGAAACAAAACCAAGCTCCTTTACCCCTCATCCCCCTGCCACCGAAGGTTTTTGATGTGGCAAGTCTGTTCCCTTTTGTGTTTTTCTGTTTTGTCAGATTTGCTGAACCCTCAAGTGCAAGAGGCAACATGATGAAATAGAAACTGGCAGAAAGTACATTAAAGTTATTATCACCTGAGGACAAATCCTGGCAAGTGAACCACAAGAAAAAAGACTTCCATCTGGAAATAAGACAAAGAGCGTACAGGTAAACCCAGTAATTCCACTACTGTTTTGGCAGCCATTCAAAAAAGTGAAAAATACAGATGAGGTATGAAAAAAAAATATGTAGAATTAATGGAGCTCTTCAAAAAGAAGACAGAAAGGGGCAAAGGTGAGATGGAAAACAGGTCTTTAATTTCCCCAGTACCAAAATGTGTTTTGAAAGGGCATTACATAAAATGAGCAAAAGACAACCTTTTGGTTAGAGATGACAAGGGCTACCGTCAGAAGATACAAGGACCCAAGAATTATGAATCTGAAGAGCTTTTTAGTTTTTGACCATTCAGCAGAATATTTCCACAATTCTGCATTTTCATCCACTACAAAGAGCTGACTCATTCCTTTCTGTACTCTCTGTATGATTAACGGAATGTTTTACTTCTTGGTACATGGACTAGTTTAGCTGATAGACAGCAACCAGTGCTTAAAACCAAAACAACTAGGAGTGATAACCTCAATTTTCAGCACAAATTATTTAAAGACTAATGTATTGGTTCCAAGTTTGTGCTGACTACATAGACTTAAATGCATCTCAGTAAAAACAGAAGATCCACTGAGAATACTGCCATGACAACTCACAGAAAAAAAAAAGAATTACAAGAGGCAGCTTTTTTACAGATTTATGCCTGCAGAAATGATCAAATTGCTACCACTTTTATACTTGCAATTGCTGAGCAAGCTAATAACTGCCCCAGAGGCAACTGCAGTATATCATGACTCTGCTTATTACATATATTACACCTACATGTGGTACGTTGCAGAAAAAGTATGTTATAGTCAAATTAAACTGCAACAAACTGCTATTGCCTCCCTTCATAATTTTGTAGGATATCACTTCTTTAAAATCATTTAATATTTCAATAATATTGAATAAAAAATTATAATAATAATAACAATATCTAAGCGTTTTCCGAGTTGTTGAAAATCCTATAGGCCAGGATTTTCAGAAATGCCCAATGGATATGTGGATCCAAGTGGCAGTGGATACCTAGCTAAGTGAGTGTTCCCAAAAATTAGACTTCTCCTTGAAAGTATGAAGCTGTGGCACCACCTTCCCCTATCACTTCCTAACCTCTTCCTCCGCAAATTTTGCATGGCTACGTCTCTAGCCAGTTGTTACAGGTTATTCCCCTGCAGACAAGTTCTACCCATAATCAATCCCCTGATACTGTTAGTGTGCTCTGAACACGCAAAGCTAAAAAGCAGTTCCTGAAAAATTAAATCAATGGGCACTGAAGATAGACAGCTGTCAATAACTGAATTAATATCAGTACTGCAAAAGTTTTCATGTATGTCATATACAAATGCATACACATTAGCAGGATTAATAGCCAGAAAAATAGTAATAAGCTGCAGTGGAAGCTGGGTTTCATTCACACATTTTAAGGATTCTTAGGTTAAACGGTTCAGTTTTATTTCCACATATGTGTTTTTTCTGGATGTTAGGAAGAAGAGCAGAGTAACATACCATAATCCCTCCAAGTCTGAAACTGGGAGCTGTGCTCAGTTTTGATAAATCAGAGATATACATGTCTAATGAAGAAAACTGACAATGATCAAGCTGTTTAGGACTTTTATTTTTCAATAACTCCATATCCTATCAATTTAAGAAAATTCCTTACTTTACCCATCATTAGAAGATGTGACCTGAATATATGTCCTGCGTTGGTTTGCGTGTAGCTACATAAAACATTATCATTTACCTATAAATGTATTAAAACAGATGTATTAAAACATGAAGGTATAAAGGCCTTGTAAACTATAAATGTGCATACTCAATGTTACCCTTGTTTCATTTTTAGAGGTGCATTTTTAAAATGGAAAACAATTTACATGATAGGAGTGAGATATTTTACTGATAGGGCAGGAATAGCAGCTACCTAAGAAAGCTGCTGAACAGGGACACAGCCATATTCATGGAAGATGTATATTCCAGTACTACGTAGTGTAAGTTTTAATAACATGTGATTGGTTGGTTGGGTTTTTTTGTTTCATTTTTTAAACTATGTCTTACTAACATTGCATAAAAAAGTTGTGTTTGAGAAGTAAAGTACTGGAAAATAAAACAATAGAGGAGTGCCTTTGGTACAGGCGTAAAGCACTTGCCTCTAAACCCATGCTTGAGTTGGTTGGTGGTGTACAAAGACCAAAGACCGTTCAGAACATGGTAGGAAACGTGACAGCATCAGCCCCAGAGAGAATGAGAGACCAGGGCTCTGATTTCTTTTACTGCCTTCTTATTAAATATGTATTAAATACTTGTCATTTGCCTGTTCGAGTCCGGCTGCCTGACTGCAGTCCCACAGAGCTAAATTCAGTTGCAACAACTGACCTGTGACAAGTGACTTCTATACTCCTGACTGCAAGACGGACCGATTTCGAGAGCACCCAGATGTGTCGGCAGAACGGAAAGTGAGAATAGACAGGGAAAGAGAACAAGGTGTCCCCGAAACTCTCCGCTTCCTAAGTGAAACATCATTTTGTCTGGGTTCTTGGAGGTAGCAAAGAGCTTGATACAAGTTTCTGCACTTAGCAGAGGGAGGCCCCCAAGCGCTATTGTGTTGTCTAAACCCAAACGCACACATCAGATGGCACATTAAGTGTGACTACCCTTGAGAGAGGCAGCTGCGCGCTATCTTCTGGGGCACGGCCCTTGTCACACGCTTCTGCTCTCAGCCTTCTGCTGGTGCTAGAAGCTGTGCCAGTGGACATCAAGCTGGGGCATGAAATAGGTCTCTCAAACACCTTTGGTTTTTTTTTCTGGATTAACTTTCTGGCATATCAGGTCCCCGAGCTCAGCAGACAATCGTACAAATCAGCGCCAGGAAGGAAGCAAAGTGTAGGGCTGGGACCCCACTCCTCTGGCAGCCACTCTTAAGTGGAGCACAGCCGTATTTCTCCTTCACAAAGCTGTCAAAACCACATCTTTCACAAAATAGACCCCACAGAACGAAGAAAAGTAAACCCAGAGCTTAAAGCTTACTCACGTTTTCAATAAATATTTAATGTGCTCAGCTATCAGGTGAGCGATGAACTGCAATGTAAGAACTTGGGCAAAGCAGCACATGGATAAAGAGCAAAAGCTTCTGTGATCGTGAACGCAACAAACACCAGTTCAGTGTGGAGGAAGTGATTATCAGAATTTAAAAGCAAAACAAACGCAAAGAAGGAGTTTTAAAAGCCTCTTTTTAACTGTTTTCATATCTGGGCGCAGGACAGCTGCTCTGCTGTGCCAGTTACTGGAAGCCTATGGCACTACTCCATTCTGCTCTCATTGGAAATGCATAATGAGAATCATTTGTCTGAGGTTCTGTTTGACCAATTATATGAGCAATTTCAGCTGTTGAAGTAACCTGCTTCTCCTTGTGCAAATACTTAATCAGAAAGGTAAAACTCCATATTAAAAGTACAATATATCTAAAACCAAACCCAGATGTTATTTTGCTAAATTGGATTTTCTACTGCATTCAAAGCTGGCTCCTGTGACTTAAAAGAAAGATTATACCAGAACTGGAATTTACAAAAAGGATTATTTTGTTTGTTTTTCAGATGTTCATTTTAGATATTACAGAACCTGTATTTTGAATACATAAAGAAGTCCTTTTTGATCCCTGCATTTCTAACTCTCAAAACAATGGGAGTTTTTGAAATTAGGTGACCATTGAGCTGATTCATCTGATTAACTGCAACAATTTATAAAAAAAATACTTATACAAAAGGTAAATGAATATATGTTATTTAATTTATATACTGTATTGTAACAACCCATGGCTTATTTCAAAGCAAACACAGTTCCTAAAAGCAAAGTAATTTAATCCATAATTCTTTTTTGGCTTTATTTTTCTTATCCTTCATCCAAAAGCTACATGCAGACATGAGGAAACAGAGAGCTAAATTGGCAAACTTTGTAAATCCTGTCAATACTGCAACCAGAAATTCCCTTTAGGTTTTTTTGTGGGCAACTCTGACATTTTCACAGTTGATTCAAATACCTCAGAACAGGAGAGATAGCCATTTCCAAAACAAAAATCAATTTTCAGGTCATGCCAGAATAGCTGAGACAAATTCTGCCTCAATCTTAGCCATTGCTTAGCATCCAGCTATAAACTGTCACGCATCATCCTTCACTTGCTCTGTTCTGAGTAGACCAAAACCATCTTGTTGAGTTGCTGCAAAGGTTTTGCATCTTTGAACACCTAATTTAAATGTAGAGGAACATCAGACAGAAAGCACAACCAGGGTTATCAAGTCTTATTCCCGTCATCTTAAGCAAACTGTAAGGCAACCTTTTTTTTCTCCTTTAGTCCAGAGAGAATTCAGTCTCTCAGTCCTGTTGACAGGCCACAAAACAGTTCCAGCAACCTGTAACCTCATGAGCCAGTGTAAGAGACAGGAAGATTAAAATCATAGAATCATAGAATGGTTCAGGTTGGAAGGAACCTTAAAGATCATCGCGTTCCAACCCCCCTGCCATGGGCAGGGACACCTCCCACTAGACCAGGTTGCTCAAAGTCTCATCCAGCCTGGCCTTGAACACCTCCAGGGATGGGTCATCCCCAGTTTCTCTGGACAACCTCTTCCAGTGTCTCACCACCCTCAAAGTAAAGAATTTCTTTCTGGTGTCTAATCTAAATCTCCCCTCTTCCCAGTTTGAAGCCATTTTTCCTCATCCTATCACTACATGCCCTTGTGAAAAGTCCCTCTGCAACATTTTTGTAGGCTCCCTTCAGCTGCTATAAAGTCTTCCCGGAGTCTTCTCCTCTCCAGGCTGAACAAACCCAACTCTCTCAGCCTGTCAGAATCTTACTGTGTTGTGTGCCACCAGAGTAATACAAGACAGATTGAAGACTTTTCCTGTGGTTTAGGTTCCTGTGATGGTAAGGAGCTTGTTAGGTGAAGGTACCTGGATATTCTGAGGAGTGGATTTCATAGCAGACTACAGAAAAAGGGGGAAAGAAAAAGATTTTGAATCCTTTTGGGCTCCGCCAGTTTGTCCTAGGGAAATGCCCTTCTGTTCTCAAATATGATGAACAGTTTATCCGTGGGTGAATACACATGCCAAGTAATAGAGAAATTTATCAATAGCAGGAGGATTATCAGAGCACTTGTGCAGTTTTGGCCAATTACCAATGCTACAAACAATCTCCTTCCAAATTCTACAATTCCCTTCCCATGTCCCCTTTCATCCCCCCTGAAAATCCCAGAAGCCAAATTATATGTCAAGGGGAGAAAATGTTCTTGGCTTCTTGAGGCATCTAGGAGGAGAAACTTTGAAACATGGGATTAATTAAATGCAAATTTAAATATGGTGCAACAAATCATGCAAATTAAGCATTAACATATTTATGACTGAACAATCAGCAGGAGCCAAAATGTGTGTAGATAAACTATAAATCACTACGAGCATTGGTTCGTGCAGTACATAGTATTTATTTATCCTTTTCAGTATTTAAATGAAAATATATAGCACATCTTGCACACAAATACTTTCATGCTCTGTGTAACCGTGCCTATTTCTTAACTGCTTTTGCTACCACTTAAAATTATGTATTATCAAAAGTATTAACACTGATGAAAGAGCTGATACATTAATAGAAGGAGACAGAATATTATACAATGAAAGAAAATAATATCCACTTTTCTTTTACTCCCAGTGGCCTTTGCAAGCAATGCTACATTATCAATCCAGGCAGAGGTGGCTGAATGACCCCTTGAGACTTGGTGAATCTGGAAAAGACACATCCCCAAGTTCCCAAGTCTGCAGAGCACAAAGCCTCATGACTAGTGCTGAGGTTTTCTTTTTCCTTTTTTATTAAACCTGAATGTTATACAGAAAGTCATGTTTAGTTTCTGGTCTTTTCATGACCTGCCATGTCCATCTTTCAAATCGGAATCACGTGAACAGCTGTCACATTAAAGAAATCGTATTTCTGAGCAACTACACAATACTTCAGGTTTCTTCTAACCAGCAACATCTTACATCACCTTACATCACTAATGAGATTGCTGACCTCAATGCAGGGGACTCAAAGGCTAATCTTTGACGTCCTTTTTATCATAGAACGGTTCAGATTGGAAGGAACCTTAAAGATCATCAAATTCCAAGCCCTCTGCCTTGGGCAGGGACACCTCCCACTAGACCAGCTTGCTCAAAGCCCCATCCAGCCTGGCCTTAATTCTTTTTATGCCTAACATAATGTAAATGCTATGAATTCAGTATTAACAATACTTTCCTGGTTTTGGTAGAAGAAATTGGTTAAACATGAATGCAAAAGCATAATGTTTTCCAAAGCAGCTGTCCTGGGAGAGAATCAGGTACAAAGGTCACCCAGAATGCTGTAGACTTCTCAAAGTCCTCGCTCAGTCAGTGGGACGGGGTATAAGAATCGTTAGAACTGTATTACTCATCTTGCAAAAGAACATGCCAACAGCTTTTGTATTTCTGCTCAAAACATTGTCAGCAATCTGTGCAGCTGTCACTTAAAGGATGTACAAACGAGTTTACTTCTGTAAATGCAGCACAATGATCCATTGAAGGCAAGATGCTGAATTAAGATACATTTCCCAAAACTTAGGATCTGTGGCCGAAATCCACTGATAAGAGCATACCAGCCTGAGAATGGGATATGAACTTCTTTCTCCATTACAAATTGCCCAGCTACTCCTCTCTGCTTTATCCTCCCTAACAGTGTCAGAGTTATATCAAATCTTTAACTCTCAACTTATGGCATCTAGCTCTCAATAGCCTTGAAGATCAAAAAGAGATAAAAAGGTTTAAAAGCCAAATAAACAGCATTATTTAGCACTCCTTTAGTTGCTATTTTACTCACACTTGAACATACCAAATTAGAGTGAAAAGATCTCCCTTAGCTAACTAAAATAGCTCTCTGCACCTCCATTGCCGGGAGAGACTTGACAGAAGAATGGCCAGTTGCATGTGGGAATCTGTGAACCTGACCGGAGTAATCTAAGCTTTCAAAAACACAATCCATGACAAATCATTTCTTTATACTGTTAGAAGAGCCAGTGTCTCTTGGAATAGACCTTCTGCTTTAGTACTGTAGCAGAATGCCTTGAAGCCAGCTCTCACCTCATCTCATAACGCAAAGAGCTCTCAAATGATAGAGTGAAACTTCAGCACCAGCGCCAAAGGCCTTCAAAGACAAAATACCATTCTCAGCTGATACTTCAGAATTCAGCCGTTCACTGCCATTTTTAAGTCATGTCACATCTATAACCCAGGGTTTAGATCACAAGCCTCTCTACCAGCTAACAAAACAGCCCAGTGATGCTATGTCTTTTAAAAGACACTTACTGCAAAAAACCCCCTTTGTTCTGATATTGCTGGAAAAAAAAAAAAACAACCAACCCAAAAAATTCATCAAAGCTGACATTTACAGTAAATTATTTTAAAATATGTAAAAATTTACACTTTTTATGTAAATTTTCAAAATAAAACACATGTATGCATTTTTACAGATGACACATCTAGGATACTACCTGATATGAGATGTTTTTCCTTGAGAACATGTTAAAATAGAAGGGCCAAAAATCAAATAGCAAATAGAGTTAGTTGATTTAAAGTCATGTCCAATATTGTCTTCTGAACTGGGAAACAGCCAAAGATGGGAATCCACTTCTACCTCTTCCTTCCCTTTTAAAAGAACAATATTGAGCTCTAGGATGTGAAAACACGCAGTTACACATATTGGAAAGGTGTTTAGAGGAGGCCCTCTTTCATATAGACTGCATAAAGTAAAATTTATACCTTAGACTTCTTAAAACAGCAGCTCTATCTCTGCAATTTTCTCTTCAACCTACTATCAGG